>JANTOQ010346797.1:0-12397 GCA_027564595.1 Bythotiara depressa
TTACTAGGTTGGGTGAAAGGTGATATGCCAGAAGACAACGAATCAGTGGAGTTAAACATCTGTTACCAATATTATGGAGGTGTCTGTGAATACTCGCGTAGAATATCGGTCACCAGCTGCAATGGGGAATATTTCGTGTACAAATTTGGACGAAATTGCTGGCTTACTGCACATCCTAGTTGGCATGTAACAGGCGATGGTTGTTGTCAAAGTGGATATAAGAAAGCGTTCTGCGTCGTTCCGTAAAGCAATAAGATTGTGTCTGGTATAACATATACACGGACGATTTGTAAATGGTGAAACAGTTAATAATAATAATAATAATAACGGAAAATAAGTATTTTTTTTAGCCCCTTGTAAAGATCGTGAATTATAGTATATCTGGAATTACAGAGAATATAATAACACTTTTGAACATTCTGGAAAGTCCATGAGTATTTCCTGTACTATTATCGCAATGTTTTTGTATCTTCCTTCTGCCGTTTCAATGGAACTTTCTTTGCTGTGTATAGAATAATGTCATTTATGCTAATATTTAATTTACAGATCACATGTTTTGGTTACGTTTACCTTATCGGAAAGATTTGTTGGCAAAAAGTGACAATGATGAACATTTTTGCCGACGAATATTTTAGCTGACAAGAATATTTCGATTATCTCTGCTTGTCCTGGTATTTCGACTAGTTCGAATATAAAATTACATTTATATTTACATTGCACACACAGTTACCCACTCACAGCTATAAAAGCCTTCACTTGGGCTATATTGAAACAGAACCTCTAAGGAGGCAGGTTTAACCCTGTAACTGGACATGGTAATTATTGGTGGACCTCTTCCAGGGATCGCTATAAATATCAACTTGCATTACAAAAACTAGATAATGTATACTGAGGAAGAACTAGGATGGGAAATGTTAATGTTATCAAACAACATTTTGAACTTTTGAAACTTGAACTTATAAAACAGTATTTGTTAGATAAGCCTCACAACATTTTTAATGTTGATGAAACAAGGATAAATCTTGATGCCAGAGGAGGAAAGGTGGCAGTAGATAGAAAAACAAATCAGGAAGCTATCGACAAAACACGATTAATGCCATCAATGGACGATATGAATTTGACCCACTCCACCAATGAAAGTGATCCTGAAAACCTGTTATCAAACAATAACGATCTCTCTAATACAACTGAAACTACGCTTCTCAACACAACCACTGCAAACCTGTTAAATCTTTCAGGATCATTGTCAACATCGATAAACTCCACTACACTAGTGGATACTAGTACACCTATTCAACAACTACAACCAAACCTACTATCTTCATCAACATCAACAACACTTCCGGGGCCAATTGCAAACACACCTGTTCAACAACTAAAAGGAAACCTAATTTCCAAAGACCTAGTTGACATATTGTTAGTGACACATTTTGAAGGTGTAAAGATGAGTAGAAGTAGGGTTGTGACAAAAGCCCGAGTCATAACTTCTGAGGAACACAGAAGAATGTTGCAAGAAAAAAGAGAGGATCACGAAAAGAAAGAGAAAAAGTTGAACGAATGACTAAGCTCAAGGAAAACAAAACGAAAATGAAGCTACCGAGCTATTGAAACGTGTGGGAATTACCTCCGAAGAAGTCACAAATACCAAAAGGAAAGTTAAAGGAAAGAAAAATATTGGCCCTGCAGTTTTACAGCTGATTCAATAATCAAACGAGCAATCAAAGGAGTAGATTTTGCCAAGAGAATGGAAACAGCATCCGCTGAAAGTGAGAGCAAAAGTGACATTTCAGATCTTTTGACCCAAATGAGCACTGTTTTATTTGTGAAGGGAACTATCCTCCAGAGCAAAAGTTTGATGCAATTAAATGGTTAGGGTGTGATCAGTGTGGTAACTGGTTCCATTATGAATGTGAAAGTGTTAGCGAAGATTTTGACGAAGAAGAATATTGTTGTAAATTATGTAAAAGTTGCAATGTGTAACAACTTCTAATACACCCTTTGAGCCACTGTGATATAATAAAATAAACGTTTGTTTATAAAAAAAAGTTATTTTCTTTGTCAAACAACCTTTCGAGGCGTGTTGCACAACTTCTTAAAGTCCTGAGTAGGTATGTCGACTTTGCAGATACTTTTTCGACTTTACGCACCTTTCTGTTTAATGTAATTTGAGTCTCAAAAATAATATATTTTTACTTTAGGAAGCTTCTTTTCTTTATAAAACGTCCTTTCGATGCGTTTTACGCAATTTTGAAGTGCCAAGTTAGGTATGTCGACTTTACGGATACCATATTGACTTTACGCACGTTTTCCGTCTAAATCGTGCTTTAGTCATTATTTTCGGCCAATGGACAAGTCGGAATTATTTTAAAACAAGGCTAAAACATTGCAGATTGTTTTCAATCATTCACTGATCGATTTTGGGTGAAAATGTAAGATTTTTGCGGGGGATAGTATACGTTAAATATTTTTGTTGTTAATTGAATAACACTTCAGCCCCAGTACTTATAGATAGTGTTGGATATTTTTAATCTTCCTCTACAAATCCTGGATATTAATAATGGTACTTTTGGTGTTTTATGGTGATTCTTATGTTAGCACCTTCCCTTCTCATGCCCATTGCACAAGATTTGGGTTGTGTTGGTAGGAGACCACGTAAGATGACCAGTGCTCTGTGATTTATTGAAAAAAATACAAAATTGTCCTTATTTCAATGACCTATATATTTCAATGACCTACACATTACAAAGGTGAGACTACTCCCCTTCTCCAACTGTGCTGCATAGCCACAATCACTTCTCTAGCATAGTTCCTAAGATCTGCAAGTCTTTAAGTCATTGGTAAACTGGAAAAGTTTAATTATTTCTCCAGTTATATCAATGCACACATTTGCAGCAATTGTGGAATTCGATTGTCGAATTTTTGGTGATTTGTGCCAATATATTATGTCTAGGATTGAAGCAGCCATAGACCCGAACTACACAAATTCTGGCTAGGTAAACCAGCCCGCCTCTCTTTCCTTCAAATTTCACATTACATGTTTCCACCTTGAAAGTAAAAGGAAGCAAACAGAAAAATTGGTATAAAGAAGATGAACAATAAAGAGGTTAAAATGCTACGATGCACGAATTCTGCCAATGAAAGATTTATATGGTGAAGCTTGTGCAAAAGGTAATAAAGATTTTATTTTTCCGCTTCTGTCATGATTTTATTTTACCCCCTTCAATGAATGCCTGTTTGTCTGTTCATAAAATACTTGTTGCTTTATTAATTGGGAAACATCCACGGTCAAACCTACTTAATAATCTTACCAAACCCAGCCTCGTTTTCAGAGAGTACAATGTTTTAATTTATCGTTTGACCTTAATTTTAGTGAGAAACTGGGGAAGACCTAGTATAGTTGAAAAACATCCAGAGATTATTTATTGAATTATTTATTGAACAAATACACCTGAAGCTCATCTTCGTCATAGGGACAGTATTATGTACACAAACGGCATTACTTTACGGGACATTGCCAAACATGTGCGGCAAAAATGTTAAATAAAATTGATAAAAACGCTATCCACTGTCTTCTTCTTCAATGAAGGAAAAAAACCTATGCCAGTGGGAGATTTAAATGCATTGTCATGGTCAAAGTTCCACGTAAAAAAACACAGGAGAAAGGAAGAGGCATGTAGACTTTCACTATACCTCTGCTCAGGTTAGTTTGGTATCTCAATTGGCAGAGTTGTGTAGACAATAAGATGAAAGTTGAAGTCGGTAACCCTGATACGAGTAGGAGAAGTCACTTTCCGGAGACATTGGAAACCACAGGGTTTATGCTTTCAAGATCACCATTTAAGGTTACAACAAATTCCCAACCCTCGTACCCAGGGCCTCTTTCTCTTTTTCATATCAGATGGCAAAATATTTTCTCTCAACATCTGATATAAAAAGGAGAAAGAGGCCCTGGGTACGAGGTTGAACAAATTCCGTGTTTTCTGGTTAACTCTTTAATGTATACTGCCTCCTGAAAGGAATCAAATCATTGGTCATTTCTTTGCTATTTTGCTTTTTTCCAACAGGTAAATTATTGAAAATATAGTGTCAAATAAATATGGAAAAAGCTGATAAGACCCCCTGGTTCCTCATAAAATTATAAAGGTTTCCAATGGGAAGTTTAATATAACCAGGAGGCATGCTTATGCATTTAAGGATTATTAAATAACTTGTTATTCCATTCATTTTAGTAACTGTTTGATATAACAAACAACATACACACAATATATTATATGTTATATATTATGCTATATGTTATATATTATACGTGACTAATAAGAAAGAAGAATTGAAAGGAAAAAAATGACAAATATTACCTTCAACACAACAGTTCGCAATGCTTCAGTAGATGTCACATTATCATCAAGTGGTATTGTCATCATGTCCACATCGTTATCAATTACAATGCCAGGCAGTATTATTTTCAACACTTTAGTCATTGTGACTGTCATAAACACAAAGTTTAAAGGCAATACGTGTTTACTAACAATACATTGCTGTGGCAATGCTAACATGCTGTGGAATGTCGATATGGAGTCAGGCTTTGTTAAGATTTGATAGATAACCAAAATTGCAAGGTCCAAATTTAGCGGCAAGAGCACGCAATGTTGTATTAAAGGAGATAGGAGAAGATAACTCCATGCTAAAATGAAATTGTGCCATACTAAAATTAAATTAAAAGGTCCAAGGTCACTGATGGGAGTGCGTAATTTTATGTTAAAATGTTAGTGTCTGAATTTGCTAACAAGAGAATATAAAATCATACTAAAATAAAGCTACAATTTCGATAATACGAGAGACTGTAATTTTGTATTAAAATTCGTACTAAAATTTCGTACTAAAATGATGTTACATGGTCTGAATTCACCGACGACAGAAATTTTGGATTAAAATAAGTTATAACGTGCATGTTCATCATCAAGTGGTATTGTCATCATGTCCACATCGTTATCAATTACAATGCCAGGCAGTATTATTTTCAACACTTTAGTCATTGTGACTGTCATAAACACAAAGTTTAAAGGCAATACGTGTTTACTAACAATACATTGCTGTGGCAATGCTAACATGCTGTGGAATGTCGATATGGAGTCAGGCTTTGTTAAGATTTGATAGATAACCAAAATTGCAAGGTCCAAATTTAGCGGCAAGAGCACGCAATGTTGTATTAAAGGAGATAGGAGAAGATAACTCCATGCTAAAATGAAATTGTGCCATACTAAAATTAAATTAAAAGGTCCAAGGTCACTGATGGGAGTGCGTAATTTTATGTTAAAATGTTAGTGTCTGAATTTGCTAACAAGAGAATATAAAATCATACTAAAATAAAGCTACAATTTCGATAATACGAGAGACTGTAATTTTGTATTAAAATTCGTACTAAAATTTCGTACTAAAATGATGTTACATGGTCTGAATTCACCGACGACAGAAATTTTGGATTAAAATAAGTTATAACGTGCATGTTCACCAATGGGAGAACTTATTATGCATTTTGAGGAATATTTTTTGTGCTCTTATAGAAAGTATTCAAATCAACTTAGCTTGATTTTGTTCACTGTTCACTTGTTTTCAAATGAAAAAAGTCTGAGCACAGAAAAAAGATAAAAGATTTTGATTTTCAATAGTCAGTAAAGGCATGCAGTTTTTGCACAAGACTCAACAGGTACGAATTTCATTTTTTGTAGAGATCTCGTACTATGTCTAAAGTTAATTTTCACTAAGTTTCATGAAGGCACTAGTTTAGCAGATATTTAAGTCTAAAGTTGACCAATATTTCACATATTTTCACTCAATGAGATAGATGTGAAGGATTATAAATTTCCAGTTAAAAGTTTAAAAGTAGCTGATATCTTCTTTTTTTTTGGAAGACATAAAGAGAACAGCCATATTTCTGAATTATAACAGAAAGTACAAGTATTTTATGTCTGTAGTGCAATAAATCTTACAGAGGTTCATACACACATTATTTTCAATCTCATTGATTCAAGATTTGTTTTATAAAGCATTTCCTACTTTTTCTACTTTGAATAAAGAACTTTGTTCTTCATTTATAGTTCATATTGTTTTACACAAACTATTTTCTTCAATGCATAATAAGAATTTTATTACTTTCTTCTTTTTATGTACGGACTTTTGAAAAAGTAAAAATCTTTATTTATTGTTTGATATTATGAATGAAACCTTATTTCTTCTTTTTTTGAAATAAAAACAACATTTTTTCTTCAATATTACGGTTTATATGAAGGCTATCTTTAAATCCTGGAACAGGGAATGTGGGAATGGGGAACAGGGAATGTTGATTTTAGCCGGAATCCTCTTTAGATTCCCCGGAATCCATTTCAGATACCCCGGAATCCTCTTTAGATTCCCGGAACCTCCTTTGATTCCCTGGAATCCTCATTAGATTCCCGGAATCACTTTGGATTCCCCAGAATCCTCTTTAAATTCCCAGAACCCTCTTTTGATTCCACATAATCCTCATTAGATTCCCTTGAATCAACTTTAGATTCCCTGGAATCCACTTTGGCTTCCCCGGAATCCTCTTTAGATTTCCGGGAACCCTAATGATTTTAACATTGTTTCATTGATATCGGAGACCTAAATATTAAAAATATTAACTTACATTTCTAACACATATGGCTCGCTGTCTCAGCACCTATTTATACTGTACAATATCAAGTGAGCAGAGACTTTGTTCAAGATTCTGAGATGTTCCTGATAGCAAGTAAAGTCAAGTGGATTTTAACCATAAGAATTCATACAGGACTTGGCGACCCCCGTCAGAGTACACTAATAATGATGCCGATACCGGATATTTTATGGTAAAGTATGACTTGAGTTTCAAAGCCCAGAAAACATGAATTCATAATGGTCATAAAAAGAATATTGAAACACAATATCACAATGAAGATCGTGCAGTGTTTGGAGAGGGATCGTACAGAATACCAGAAGGATTTAAACATTGTGAGGTTAACAACGCAATGTGGGATCAACTAACCCATGCTCACAGGGTAAATAAAATAGCATGTTTAAAAAAAGCAGGAATGAAAGAAAAAATGTTTAGTTACAGACGATGAAAAAAGAGAACAATTGGATATCCTTGAACAGTGGAGAATAACAATGGTAGCAAAGCCCATATTGCAGGTTATGTTTGAAAAAGCTGAAATTATTCTTAATACAGCAAAAATTATGTAATTAAAAAGCCTGGGGCAACCAACGGCTCCTTCATTGTAGCGGGTGGAACTCTGAAATGCGAAAGAAATTATAAAAACGCTAGCATCAAAATTATTATTGCAGTGGCGGCAAAACAAGCTAATATAGAATGTTTTTGAATTGGTTCAAGAGATGTCATCAAGGTGCAACAATTACAGACATGGCCCTTTGTGGAGAAGAAAAGTCAGCAGGAAAGAAGCCAAGTCAGAGAAGAAAAAAAGAAGAAGCAGGAAGCAACTAATTTTGTTTACATGCTTGATAGAGATGATGTGCCTTAATCTTAATCAACCATACATGCCAAATTGTATGCTGACACATCCTCCCATAAGTACAACACACTGGTACTTTTGTCATATGTTCCAGTAATGTAACTCCCATTAAATATAACCCAGTATTTCCTGCTTAAGAGGGTAAACGATGTTACATATGTAGAAGAGATATTGTCAACCCACCATTAGGACCACCTGATTAAGTTGTAATAGCGTATCATGATGTTACACAGTATCGGGATCATGTTTCTGGACAACTGCAGTTTTCTAACCAATCGCAGAATGTTAACTTTCACTTAAGAATGATCTGTGTGTGTGCAAGATACCTTCATTTCGATGCAACAAAAGGTTTAGTTATTTTACTTCCTCAACATTTATACCATTTGCAGCAAGAGTTTGCTTGGACACTTCCTAGTTTATAACAACAAATTATAAACCTGAAAGAACTTTTTTCAAACAGTGATAACATTTTTTACATTTTGCAGTCCCATACTTGGTCCAATGTTCCAATGTGTGCCAACATACACTATTTTGGAGTAACATAAATATATTATTCGTGCTAACAAAAAAAAAAGTATATTCCAAATTATTAGTTACCCATTAGATATTTTACCTAATATATATATAACTACAATCTTCCACATAATATTTTAAGAATTGATGCCAAAATAACCAAAACAATTGTCTAAAAATTATGGCTGAAGCAAATAAAAAAAGACTAAAACATAACTTTTTTACCAAAGGATCTTAGGCACTTTTGTACTAAAGACTTTTTTTTGAAGTTTTTGATAAAACTTAACAAGTATTACTATTTCATCACCCTCATTCTCATTTTGTGTGCACCTTGTGAAAAAGTCACTAATCAAGAAAAGGGCCAAAAAGAGAAAAATATTTTGTGGAATGTGGTCACGATGAATCAGAATCCAATAAATTTAACAAAACTTAGAGCAACTTGGAGCATTAAACCAATCTTTTCGGAATTGTCTGATGAAAAGCTGCTTGAGAACTGTTTAGATGGAAAGACCCAGAATCAAAATGAATGCTTCAATAATTATGTCAGGCAAAGAATTCCAAAAGACATGTATGTTGGTTTTGAGCAGTTAAAGTTTGGTTTGTACGATGCTGTTGGCATATTTAATATTGGTCATAAAACCACATTGTTAACACTTGATAAATTAAATATCAATCGTGGGAAATACACAACCCTGGGTTGCTCATTTCAAAATCAAACAAGACTTTACCATGCAGAGTATAAGAACGCTGCTGCATCGAAAATATATCGTAAGATCGTTAGAGGGAGCAAAAAAGCAAAATGACAAAATATTAGACAAAGAAGGAAAGACATATGGTCCTGGTGAATTTTAATTGATATTAACTGTACAAATTTATAGTGTTTTATTTATACTATGTACTGTAATGAATATATTTTAGATTAGGTTTATTTCTAAATTACTTTGGTTGCAATATAGTCGACTAAATTACTACAAGGAAAATGCAACATAGGATAATGTTGTCCTGATTACTGCCAGTGAATATTACTGGGATTAGATTCGTAGGTAATCATATATATATATTATTAAATATATTATACAGTTTAAATAATTTTATAATTAATTAATTAAATAATCCATAAAGTCTTCTACCTTTACTACCAAAGATGATGACAAGATAGCAACAATCGGCTTGATAAGAAATGTTTTTACAGAAATGTTTGATGGATAAGGCATAAAATTATCGGAATCGCTGATGGCACTAATCAGTGGGAATTTTAAAATCACATGTGATCCATTGACGAAGATCGAAGAAGAAATTCAACAACTACGTTATACAAAATTAATGCATGACAAAATTAATGCGAATTTTGGAAATTTGTGTTAATACTTTCGTATAAATTTTAGGAGGGCGTTAATTTTTCATACCTCGATTGTTGAATTATGATATTTTTGACATTATTAACTTCTTTTTAGATGCTTATTGGGACTACCCATACTTTTTACTTGTTACATTTGATATTTTGTTAACTGAAGATTTTTATTTTTAAGGTTAATAAAAAGGACTTATGAAGTAATTCCAGACTTCTGATCTCATGTTAATTTTATTCTTGCAAATGTTGTCTGAATCTTAATTCACGTTAATTTTTTCAGAACATTTTTCCTTTCAACATTTTAGCAGGGCGTTAATATTGTATAATATAAGGTAAACATAAGTGTAGTTGAAGTCAGAAACGAGGAAGACAAACTTCGAAACAGTGTAGAAAGATTTAAGAACATTTATGAAAAGACGTGGAGAAGAAAATAGAAGAGATCACAGGAAAATTAAAAATTAAAAGCTTGACAGAGTAAACATAACACAAACCAGATACTTCAAACATAGAAAGTAGCACTGAGCATCTTAAAAGCATACAAGAGAAACTGAGAGAAATAGAGGATTGCAATTAAAGAAACAACTTGAGAGTAGACAATATTTTTTAAACTGATGGAGAAGACTGCGACAACATTATTAATAAATTATTTGACGAGAAACTTGGAGTTCAAAACTTCATAATTGAAAGAGCACACCGAGTAGGAGAGCAAAATCAAGATCGAAACAGAACAATCGTGCTAAAACACCTGAACTATAAAAATAAAATAAATATTCTAAAAACACAAAAGTTAAATAGCAATGGCATTTATATTAATGAAGACTTTTCACGCCAAACGATGTTAATAAGAATGGATCTTAGAATTAAAATGTGAAGAAGAAGGAGTGTTTTCACAGTAATAAAATACGATCAGCTCTATATTGACAGATCGCGCTAGATGAAGTTATATTTATATTGGTATTATAACATGGTAATCTTATCTTTCTTTTATACTTAATCTTAAAGGATGGCTAACAACAAAACATCTGAAAATCAAGAAAATAACGATTACGAAAGTTTGATATTTAATCCATTCGATACAAGAAAAAATGTTTTACTTGATAGCTTGAATGACTCTGACACCAATGTTTTTAATGTGGAAAGTCTGACCAGTTTAGAAATAGAGTATTATAAATCTACAGTGGTTTGAGAGTTATATAAATTATGCCAATATTGCATGGTCAAGTACAAACCATACAAAATTAACAAAATTACATAACAAACAAAAACACGCAATTAGAATAATTGTTAATGAAGGTAAGTAAGTTAACAAAACATAACATAACAACATAACATAACATGATAAGACTCTTTTAGTCTTCTACTCGCTCCAGCCAAATTATATAATGAAGCATTATATTATGTTGTAGGTGATAAGTCTTGTACGTCATTTAAATGAGATTATGTAATATATTTTAGATACCTACGTGTATTATTCTTAAACAGCGAAAATATATATAATAATAATCGTATCAGAGGTTACACAAAGTTAATTCATTTAAGGTCAGCTCTTATAACTGCTTACGAAAATGCTGAAGTTATATTTTATTCGTGGGACATGCATGCTAAAATTACTGGGATACTGAGACAACTTCGTAGCCTAAAGCATTTGTTTAAAATATGTGGAATACTAGATTTGCTTGAAAAGGTAGTACCTGCATCGTTGATTTTTGAGGGAGAAGGTATAATGCCATTTGAAATTAAAAATTCTTTACAACAAACTCTGGATGGAATAGATGAACTGATTGAAAATTGTAAGTGGGTGAAGTTCCAATAAACAACCATCTTCATTTCTTTGATATTGATTTTAATGGGGACAACAGTAACACTTCCCTTAGTCACAATTATCCAAAGGCTGGTCACAAGTTCCGAAAACAACAAAACAAAGATTCTAAGGCAGTAAATATTGACAATGTGTGGTATGTCACTGGCTGTCACAGTGTAAATTTATGTTACATGGGAAGTGTGGCCGATAATCTAAAGAAAGCTATAAACCAGTATTTTACGAGCTTTGATGACGATCTACAATTATGCCTCCAAATATATGACCCAAAATACTGGGAATTAGCAGAGAAAAATTTACGGGTTGAGTCAATTAGAAATTGTTTACGAGCATTTTCGCGAACCGCTTTTACACAGTGATTTTTATTTTGATGCTGCTTGCTAAAAAAGAATGGAAAAGCTTTAAGCCAATTGTTCATGATTTGTACCCTGGGAAAGTGGCTAGGGTTCTTTGGAAACAAATGTTAATATTTAGAAGGCAAGAGTTCCCGCATTTATGTCAACTGGCTTGCCGAATTTTCATGGTTTCTGGGTCCAATTTGTCCATAGAAAGACCTTTCTCATGGCTCACGTTAATTCTGACTGACCGACGATTAAGAACATCACATGACCTAATTGACGATTTCATGGTAATTAAATGCAATGATAAAAACTGGACTAGACGACTAACCAAGGTAGCAATGTATAAGTAAATGAGGTTTTAATTGAAGATGATTTAAAGGGATTGTCCGCTAAAGTAACATATTTTTAGGTCGAATAGAAATATTTACAACATAGCATAATTTTTTCTATTTTGCATGCATCTACTTATGTACTTACGAAAATAAACAAAACTTCTTTCCTCTGTCATGTTTAAATCTTGCTTTCTCTGAATGCTTGATACAATGCGAAAAAAGGACTGGGTAAAAAAAATAATATGCATAATTTTGCGTGTGACGTACTTTGTTGCACACTTTCACAGACCAGCTTAAGAAAATCAGTCAAAAATATAATGACTGGAGGCTAACCCCCCGGTAAATGCGTTATATTTTCTTATGAAATAAATATATTTTTTATGAAATAGCATAAAATGTATGTATCAATTGCATTAGAACAAGGATACTTGAGAACGAAGATTCTTACTTAATATTCTGGATTAATGATCAACAATCATTAAACCGCACATACTCTTCAAACCCAATGCTTATTGTGC
>JANTOQ010347241.1:0-12393 GCA_027564595.1 Bythotiara depressa
TTAATATCACATGCGATGATCATGAAATGTTTGGTAGTCATCTTGTTAATATCACATGCGATGATCATGAAATGTTTAGTAGTCATCTTGTTAATATCACAGGCGATGATCATCAAATGTTTGGTAGTCATCTTGTAAATATTTTTCCTATTCATTTTGTTCTTAGAGGTGTTTACGAAATATATTTCAAAACAAATTTTAAACAAATCATGGAGAAATAGGGATTTATGGGACTTCTACTTTGAAAGACAATAAAATAAAAGTCTTATTAAAGAGAGAATTTTTTTTTTTGGCCCATTGTTTTGCCTGCTGCTAGTAGGCCATTTTGGGTTGTCATCAACCCATTCCATATAAAAAAGTAAACACTGCAAATCATCTATATGTCAGCCTCATGGTGGGAAAGTCAAAAGCAGTTTCACTGATGTGTTAAAATTACTCAAAGCTTAGGTCTGTATTATGACCATTATCTATGGTACAGAAAGAATTGAGAGCTTCACAGTAACATGTTACATCAGAATTCTCCACTCTTGATACACAAATTCTGTGTAAAAGCTTTAATCCTAGTAAAGCTATAGTTTACCTTATATATAATGCCTATAGGTCAAGCAATTAATCATTAATACAAGCTTATACTTACACTACCCTGACATCTGTTGTAAATGTAGTAACTGAAAACAGTTCATCAATTACCTTCCTTGTACACAGACATGAAATTGCTTTCAACAAGATTCAATTTAAATTATCTATGCAGGACATACTTTAGTATAAAAGGACATGGGTGTTATTTGCCTGAAAAAGGGCACTTTGTAAATCTAAAATGTAAAGGGAACATATTGTCAGAGCATCATATGTTACAAGGAAAGCAAAAATGCATGTAACAGGAAAAATATTATTTTTTATTGACCCCATTAGCTAAATAAGCTACAAATCAAAATCTGTTTTAATTTGTTTTCCTTCAATTTATTCAGGCCTTCTTTATGCAAGTTTCCCTGCCAAAAAATAAAATGCTAAATTCATAATTTCAAATATAGACACACCACATTTTCTTATGTTAAATATAACAACAAACTAAATTTTCTTGTGTTAAAACATGGATTTACTGTCCTTAAGTGTAACACGCAAAACGTTTCCTTACAAAAAGACATGGTTTTGCAGAGAAGAATGAAGATATATTATTAAACCTAATTTACCACAAGTTTCCATACCAAGAACAAGATCAAGCTGTTTGCTTGATTGATTACAGCAATGCTTTATGAAATATTGCCTCCGACAAAAGTTCAAATTACACAGGTAGAAAGCAGCTTAAAAAGTATGTTCATAGATGACTAATTTACTCAAAAAAGGAAAGTTACAGGGCTTTGAAATTCACATGGTTAAATCAGAGAATTACACTATTTAAATTAAGAACTCATGTCACAAAATTGAAACATAACAGCTTCATGCTACAAAGTTGCACATTACCAATTAACATAATGATATGAATGAAATAACTGTGCCTTTATAAAATGAATTCATGTAGGGAAATTGAGGAATTACCACTTCATACTACGATTTCACATTGAAGTATTATGGCCTTCTAAGGTGAATTCACATAGAGAAATTAAAAATCATAACTTTATACTGCAAATTCACATAACAAAATTAAAAAATTGATATCACAAAACCAAAGATCTGCGACTTTACACTACAAATTCATGCAATAAAATGGTATAATTTTTTTACTACAAATTAGCATAGCAAAATCAAAGAAATGCAGCTCTATACTAAAAATTCACATAAGGTTACCTCTTATTAATTTGTTGTCACTTTTTGTTGCATATTCAAGTGCAATACAAGCTAATTATTGATTTCTGTATTTAATATTCGTAGTAGCAGCCATAAATACTCACTCCCTATAGGCAGGGTTGCCACTGTTTTCTTGCTTGAAGAGTTTAGGATATTTAGGAGAAAATTTAGGCATTTTTAAAGAAATCTTTGTGTGCGAAAATCAAGGTAAAATTTTAGGCATTTGTAAACGAATATTCTATCAAGTCAAGACAACAAGGCATGGCAATAAATGTGGACCATCTGGACCATGACGGTAGAAGATAACTAAAACAATGTAATATCTAAATGGTTATATTATACTGAATTAAATCTTTGAACAGAGTAAAAAAGGCTACTGTGAGTGACAAGCTAGTGGAAGAATACTATTGAGTTCAAAATGTGCAGTCAGATATTTATTAAGTGTTTAAATGAGAATTTTAGGAAATGTGAATATTTATTACAAAATCTTAGGATATTTTAGAATTTTTAGGAGGAGTGGTAACCCTGTATAGGTTTTTAACGCTAGAAAATCATAATAGCAGCCGAAAAACTCATTCACTATAGGTTTATAACACTAGAAAATTATGGTAGTAGCCGTAAAAATCAATCACAATAGGTTTTTAACTCTAGAAAATCATAATAACTGCCATAAAAACTCACCCAAGATAAGTTTTTATTTAATGCTAGAAAATCGTAAAAGGTCATAAAAACTCACTCACGATAGGTTTTTAATGCTAGATAATTGTAATAGTGGCCATAAAATCTTAACTCGTCAATAATAATAAAATTGTTCTAAGGGCAGTGAACACACATCGATCGGCTATTTTCTTCATAGACAGACCTGTATAACCTTTTCTTACTAATTTATGGCCACCAGACCAGGTTCCAAACTAACTCCCTGCTCCATGGCTGCAAAATGAATATAAACCTTTCTATCAAATAACCAAAATGCAAACTTAAACAAATCCATTGTAAAGTTTGCTTTTCACTGGTGTTGAGCCGTTGATTTCGCTGTTGATAACGAACGTTTTAATTTAATCTACAACTTTTATTCACTGCAGGAAAATATGCAGGTGACCACTAATATTGTGAAATTTAACAACACAATGCTGTCTGACTTTCAGAGAAAAAGGCAGGTTGTTTATTTCCAATGAGAATTAATAATTTAAAAAGAATATTTTCATACATGCAAACTTGTCCTTTTATTTGAAGTGCGTGTTGTAAAACTAACAAAATACTGAAATATTAAAATGTCTGGTAGTTTGCTCAATAATGTAACACGACTCAACATTATATTTGAATGTTAAACATAAAATATGATGAGTAACTCTTCTCCACTTGGGCTTTTGATAGTTTTTTCCTGTGTTAAGGAGCTAGAATTTTGTTAGTTTAATTAATTAGTACCAATTATAATTGTTTATTGAATGTATGTGTATACAGAACAGGCATCATCTCTCCTTTACAGGTAACTTAACTGTCATTTTCTCTTTTGAAGTTTCAAACTCATTATGAATGGATGTCCTCCATGTTTTTTCTTTCTGAATAAATGAACACCCCTTGTGGTCAGTTCCAGTATTGCATGTGCATATTTTTCTTTTTAATATAAACAGCGTGACTCTGGTGATTTGAAACAATTTTATGTTTCTGAAGATACAAGCTAATATTACTTTTAACTAACTTTTAAGAACAACAACAACAGGATAATTGTTCTATTAAATTGTAAATTTTATTAATCTTCTTCTGTGTACTGTATTTTAAGTAAAAAAAAGAAACAAAAAAGAATGTACTGTATTTTTAAAGATACTGTATACATTCATCACAAAATATTTCCTTTCTTTTTTCTGTACCCCATAAAAGCTAAGGTAATAAGTAATTTTTATTTTTAATAAGAAGTATAAATTGAATTTGGGTTACATGAAAAAAGGGGGAGATAAATAGTTTTTCCTAATTTTTCCTACTTTTACTACTATGTTTTTAGACAATGCAAATTATAAAGATTATAAACATATTTGAACATTTGTGTGAATACTAAACATATTTGAACATTTGCGTGAATACTAAACATATTTGAACATTTGTGTGAATACTGGAATTTTACATATACCAATGTTATTAATATAAAACAAAAGCTTTAGAATGCAAAATAAAAGCTGTGTAGCCTTTTATAAGAGATATAAATATTCTTTGCTCGTTTTTGAGATCGAAACGTGATTTAAAATGTTAAATTTCCCAACACATGAAAACTTGACAATACAATAACTTCCAAGAGCTCAAAGTCCCTGTAACCTTTTCGAAACATGCTGAAAATTGTCTTATTTTACAGATTAAGAAATTGGTTGAGGGGACTTGGAGCTCATTTTTAAAAACAGCATTAAAAAAGGTTTCACATTTTATTATTCTTTCCCTAATCTGGTAAAGGTAAAACAAATTAGATAGTTAGAGGATTTATTCAAGATTTCGAAAATATATACTTTTGTATATAAATTATTTGAGGAAAGCAAGATGTTTTAAATATACTGAACATATGTAGGGAATGCATAGGAAAAAAAAGAGAAAACTATAACAAAATTTTGAAATAACTTTAGTTTTAAAAGCACTAATGCAAGTTGTGATTTTTAATGCTTATGTTTACAGTTTAAGCGAAAATGTAATGGTTTCAGGAAAAGAATCAAAGGGAAATTGAATACGTTCAAGAATTGGGGGAAGTAAAATATTATCAGTAAAAAACTGAAGAAATAAACAGTAAGCAATAATCTAAAACATTCTTTTCGTCAATTTTAGGTGCAGCATAATTACGTTTGTGAAACCACTAAACAGATAGTTAAAACTAATAGGAGTACAGTACTTTGCCCCCTGTGAATCTAATGCTGTGGTATGTACACAATTGACCCCTTTGTTTTGGTAGGGGGTAGACTTACATATTTTGCTTTATGAAGATAAGAGTAGCATCTAGAATGCTTTTGGAGAGATGTTCCTCAAAATGTGCTTGATGTTTAATATTATCAAATATATTTTACTATGGCATTGTCTAGAATATTATTAATGTTTTTTCTTTCATTGTGATTTTGTTTTTCATCTGTTGTTACTCTTAGTTCTGGCCAGGTTTTACTCCATTCTCCCCCCCACCTCCTCCAGAACTTCATTGTTCCTGTTTTGTTCTGTTTTAAGGTTGTTTGGTGAGCTTTTATATTTAAATAAAGGGAGGAAAAACTTTTTTCTCATGACATGCGTGCTTTCCAGGTAACATAACATAACCGTTTTAATATTTTCATAGAAGGTATTGTATATGATTATCACACCCAAATACAAAATAAAAAATGCATCAATACACTCAATATAACCAAACCTTGAGTGTGACACGGAAATAATGCCCAAGTAGTGCACTGGAATCTAACTTTATTGTTTTCCCAGAGTCAAGACCCAAATCATTTGCTGCTTTGCTTAACTCTTGTGATAGACGTTTTGAAATTGCTTCCATATTAACTTGGCACTCTTGCAAAGCTTCATCAAATTCAGCTTTGATTACACACTCCTGGTTCTGAAGTTCATTCAGATCAACAGTCATTTCAATTAAGTTGATAAATTTTGAAAAATCATCATGTGCATCCTAAAATGAAAATATTAGTATCAACATTCATGCAAGCTGGTTGGAGTGACAAAGATAACAAGATAAGAGTAGTCTTGTATACAAGCATGAAAAGCTTAGATTAAACAAATTAAAAACTCACAAATTCACACAAAACCTGTGGCATCTATATAGGTTTTGATGCAAAATTCAGTAATAATTTAAATAATTGTACACAAATATTAGCTTGCATAAACAATATTAAAAGGTTAAAAAATTTATTCTAATTTAGTGTCAGTTAAATATTTTTGAACATTGACAGGAAATTCATTAATAAGTTAGCACCATACATTTGATAGTTATTGTGCCATATTCCAATTTAACATTTGCTAAAACCATCATACAACCATAATTTCTCATTTCTACTATATTTTGTGCATATCTTGAAATAATTATATATTAAAAAGATGTTTTACTTTACAACATGATGAACAAACATGTACAATTACTTTTTATTTATGTTGAGAATTCATGATGAACAAACATGTACAATTACTTTTATTTATGTTGAGAATGCATGATGAACAAACATGCACAATTACTTTCTATTTATGTTGAGAATTCTGGGCCTTACCATATTTAACTGCGTCTTGCAAGAAGAACAGTTTAAGAAAACGTCAATAAATGAAGATTGGCAGATTCATATGATTGAAGATACAGATGACACATCATGGAGTTATCAGACGTCTGATGTGAAAAATAACTTTAATCTAGATAGTCTAGGAGCTACTGACAGATGGACAATTCCTCCCCACTTTTATTAAAAATGTCAACTCTCCCACTTTGTTTCCATTTAATGGTATATCAATAATGATGATTACAGTTTCATCTAGATGATACTTTGTGGAATCATCAGATATCTGATGTGAAAAATAACTTTAATCTAGATGAAACTTTCATGCAATTTTTATCAAATTGACTGTTGAGGTTTAAACAAGATGTGACTTTCAATGCCAAGATATTTGTATATACATTTTTATTTATGTTGGTAGCTGTATGATTATAATATCACAAGGTCAAAGATACCTTTGACAGTTGTTTGGAGGTGCCTAATATATAAATAAATAAATTCAGGTGCCAAGAAACCATTCTAATAATAGGTACATATCATTACTTAAGCTGTTTTCAATGACTATATAATCTTTTCATCTAAAGAATAACTGTAATTTTTTTAAGACAATATTTCTATAAAAACAGTTAAAAGAACCTGTGAACAACTTTGTTTGCTTTTCACTACTTTATAATCAATACGGTTGTTCCAATTAATGAGAGACTTATTTCTATTTAATTATCTGCTTTGGCTATTAATCAGCAGTTAAGGATACTTGAACCTTTTGAAACTCATGTTCAGTTTTTCATAAATATCTCTTTTTCTTCAAATAATTTATATATGAAAGTATATTATTTTCTGAAAGCTTAATAAATTGTCTATCTAACCAATGTAAACAATAAGCTTGCTTTGTCGCTATCGAGAGAAAAAATTACTGAACGCTATTTTTTGTTGTTTAATGAAATGAGCTCCAAGTGCCGGTACCATTAATTTTTTCTAATGAAAAATACATCATCACAATCCTGAAGTTGTTCTCTAACAAAGGGTATCTGATTTTTCTTAAAAAGCGTCTGTTGGAGAGTTATGATCAAATAAGCAATAACATTCTTCACATTAACCATATTTTTTTAACGATAAGTCTTTACACAACGATAAAAAATAAACGACGAAAAATCAAAACAATTCCTGAAACCCTTTTCATGCTGAATGCTCACTGAATCGAAAAAGTATTGTTTCATTTTTTTTCTTAGCCCATGACTGAAGATGGAGCTCAAAATACGGCAATATTTAGGATTATATGAAAAAAAAGTTTTGTAAAATTTTAACTTTCAAAGGTTCAAGTATCCTTAAAGGATAAGATATATAAACATCTTTGTTTCATGAACTGCTAAAGGACGAAAAGTAAATTTAAGTTTTCTTGCTGTGGTAAAATTCTTGAATTATTGCCATATCTTGAATTATTATCTTGAACTCCATCTTCAGTCACAGGCTATGGAAAAAAACGAAACAATACTTTATGGAATCAGTAAGCATTCAGCATCAAAAGGGTGTATCAGGGGATTTTTTGTTTTTATGTGCTTCCTTTTTTATCGTCGTGTAGACTTGTCGTTAAAAAACAAAAAAAACAAGTGAAAGGTTTGTGATGTTTCTTATAATTAAATAATAAGATGAACCAACGTCTTTCCTGAAAATCAAGAAATTTGTTATAAAACCAAAGTTAATTTGAACACACTGCAAAAGCCGGTAGAAACACAAGGCTAAATGAGAACAAAAACAACATAACCGAAATCATTACAAAAACTGCTGGAAATTCAAACCTACAATAACACATATTGCAATAACTGACACTGATATTTTTTATTTGATTGTTTAAGTTCCTAACAGTTTTCAAATATTTCTAACAGTCTTAGCTTATATAGTGATTGGAAGTGTGTCAAAACATGACTGAGACATAAACGGCCAAAATTCCAATAATTAACAAACATAATATTACATTCGAACACACACAGACTTAGCTTAACTTACTGAATGCCTACTAATTTTTAAATGAAATACTGTTTCAGTAAGTACTAAATACAGTGGACAATGTTTTTAAATGAAATACTGTTTCAGTAAGTACCAAATACAGTGGACAAACATGCAACAGACTCAATCTCCAGCTGGCTATTTTGTATTTTGACCACTGAGGTACCTATCTGGACAAACATGCAACAGACTCAATCTCCAGCTGGCTATTTTGTATTTTGACCACTGAGGTACCTATCTGTTACAATATATTGAAATAGCCCATTTATAGATGTTTGACTTCATACTTAATAAAGTCCAAATTAGTTTTAAAATATATGTCAATCATAACTGACAATTTGAGCATCTGCACTCAAATAGTTAAAAAGTTATGAATGTGTGAATTTATGGTAGCTTTCCTGTTTTCAAATCAGTAATTTTGGTGCCAAAATCTGGGTACAAACATATCTTAGAATTTGTATAAATTTTGTTGCTATTATTTTGTTGTCATATTTCATTATAAATGTACGAATTTCATAATATTTTTAAACCTTCATTTATTTTCAATAAGTTTAATTTTGGTTCGAAATTATAACGACGGTTTCATGTTGTTCGGTTTTTTGTTTGAAATTGTAATAATTGTTTTGTTTGCTTCAAATTTATTGATATTATATATATTACAGGCCATGGATATCCAGAAGCAACTAAAGAAATGAGAATCCAAATTTAATATGGGCTAGCTCTCCCTGTCCAACCCACTGACTCAAAACAAGACATTTCACTGTGCTAAATTCCATTTACATTACTTTAATAGTTTCTGTGTTATCTTCCATTCTTTTTATTACCTTATATGGAAAAAGACTTTATGACACCACCTAAGCTCTGTCAGAGCATAATCTTGTTTACCCAAGACTGGCTCCTTGCTTATTCAGGCCAAAACTTTAATAACTCAAAACCTTTGAACCATTCATCCATTTTACACCAAATAAAAACAGCATTTTTAAGCATTTTAAGTTTAGACTAAAAATATAACAAGTGAATTTTAAACATTAGTTGCTCTTTAAATGAAAGAGTCTGGAAATGAAATTTAATTTAAACCTTACTTCCCTCAACTAATTGATTATTGATTGATTATGTAAATATATATGCAGTTGTTCTATAGGGGTAGTGATGATCCATGAGATTTATTAATTTTACTACATTTACTATATATCAAGAAACGGGTAAATATGATAGAAAACACTGGGAGACAACCTATTCCAACTTGAACCATTTTTTAAACTTTGGACTGGTTCCCACATATTGTATTTACTTGTTAGATGTTTTAGAAGTTGTAAAAACATTTAAATAAATTACATATTTTTAAAGGACACATACATTTTATACTTCTAAATGGTACTCACATAAATCTAAACATCCATTATTTCATATGTATGTTATTTATGTGCGAAAAAGTGTTTATTCACTTATACTCTGTGCTTATAATGAATAGAAACCATGGTCTACATCCAGTAAACAACACAGTGATTCTTTAAAAAGAAAGAAGTAAAACAACAACATATTCTTCCTTATTACTGAATTATATTTAATGGTGTCTCAATTTAAATCTGTTAGATGTAGCATTAAAACTAGTCTAAAAACATTTTTCTGTATCTGCTTGATCTAAAAAATCCCCAGACACATTCTTCATTCCCATTTCTCGCACATGCAAAAATTTGAATAATATGCTGAGAAAAGATGTTATGCCTGATTTCTATACACACCAGATTATCATAGTGGCACATGTGTAATCTCAATTACATAATTATGTAGAAGCTAAGAGTAAGTTTATTCTTTCATACACTGGCTATGAGAATGTGTGCTCTAAAAAGTGATTGCACAAAAAAGTGATTGCACAAAAGGACTGTTATGTATAGTAGCCATGAGGTACATAGAGCATAAGAACCAGGTAGAACATTCTGTTAGTGAGTTGTTCATTCATTCACGAAGTGTTTTACTACTTGCTTATTTTCTAAGAAATTTAAAAAGTAGTTGACAGGTGTTTTAATGAGTAACAACAGGAAGGAGTATTGGTTATTTACTTTGGAGAATTGTCAACGTAGTTTAGATAATGTGATGGTAGTAGCCTTTGACAATGGGAAAAAAATTAAATCACAGTGGCTGAAGACTTGAAAGGATTACCTATTGTTTAAAGCACATGTGCGTGTGTGACTGCATGTCACTCCTGTCTAGGCCTGAAGGTAGTACATAAATCTATAGGAAAACACAATTCTGTACTTGAACACAAAAGCTTTGTAAAAGATATATTATTTGATACAAGACATACATACATTTGTATGCCTTGGCACGTATCATAAAAACAGATTACATTGTCACACTAACAATTATTTCTTTCATGACCAGGTCTGAAACGTATCAAATTCTGGTGTATAAATAATTAAGACAAGCATTCTTACATGGTGTTTAAAACAAGTGATTATAGCATTACAATATTTTTTACTATGAATTCAATTGTAATGTTGTAATACTTCTTTATTAGGAATTCACATCATGCAACCAATAAATGCTGGTGTTGTGACAATGTTTTACTATGAACGAATAGATAATTAATATACAATAATTTATGCACATGTTTTAACTGAACCATGGCTATTATAAGACAGAGCATTGGGTATCAGGACTAACAGACTAAAGACAAGAAAGGTGAAACAGAGCAGTTTCTAAAAGTTAGTTTAAATCAAATGTTTAACTTAAATGGATGTTCAGCTAATTCCCATACAACAAAGAATTCCGGGAAAATATATTTTAACATGGTATGTTGTTTGTTGGCTTAAGATTTAAGAACATCCCGTTACACAAAAGTCACAAATGGGAGCAGCTGGTATGTAGATAAGTTCTAGTATGTTTTTTCCATCCTTCCTCAACACATAGTTCTCTTTCAGGTTTTCTAAATATACACTAGCACCTAGTAACCAATACAGCAATCCTCTGAATATCTACTCCACAAAGAATGCAGCCAAAGGGTCTCAAGAATAACTCCTCTAACAAACAATAGTTAAGGTAGCAGAGTACCCTAATTAGTACCACATTTACTGCATGATATTTAAAGGTCTAAGGTTAAGCTTTCGAAAAATATATGTCATTGTCATAGAGCAATTATGGGTCAACCAGGAAATCTCCTCCCAAAAAGCTTATTTTTTCCTCTTTCTAGAGCTACAACTCCTTGCCATCTTAATTTTTCCCTGATATTTCTGCATAAATTGAAGCACATTTGTATATGTTTGAACATTGTAATGTCCTGTTAATGTGCAATATTTTTTTATTATGTACTATCATTTGTACTTATTGATGTAAAAAAAGCAAATAATTATGGTTATTTAAATGGTTACTTACTTACTTACTAATTATAATATGCAATGACTGAACATTGCACCATTAAGCAACAATAAATACCAATAATGTAATAACAGCAAACCTTTTAGATTTGAATATTATAACTTGAGTAATTTTATAGTATTATTGTAGATATCGGACACAAGTTTGAAAATTGAACACTACCTGGAAAGGTCTGCAGAATGTGGCATTTACAATAGATTGATATTTCCCATCATATTGAGTTAATGTCAAAAGCAGCAGTGGTATTCGCTTCAATGCTTGATACACATGAACACAATTCTGTAAAAAAGAGAATAAAATGTATTAATTTGAATTAATATATTCAAGCTGGAAAGCAAAACCACACAAACCACACACAATTAGGAAAAACATAGTAAAACCTGTTTCAGTGTATTTTCACTGGTTTTGTTCTTATTTTTCTGCAACACATTACCGGGTTAAAGAGGCATCCTGTTATCGGATGCATTTTTTCCAAGAAAAAAATGAAAACTTATTTAATGGAGAATAGCTATTTAAACAGTTTTATATAGGGGTCCCTTATCACACCTGTGCCCTTAAACAAGTAATAATTACCCTTAACAGCTGTGTAAATGCTCTTTACTGATTTAAGAAATAAATTTAGTTTTATCTTGATATTGATCGATTTTCCCTTGACCTTCATGTTTTTGCATTGTTATTCATAGTGTCGCTGATGCTGTTGCAGTCTACCATCATGATTATAACTGAAATTCGGGCCCTTATGGAATTCCTCAATTTTAAAACTGAACTCCATCGTTGAGACTCTTTAGACAGTTCACACTTTTTAAATTTTAAATTTTTATTCTGAGAAGTCTTTTATTCTACGCGAGTGTAAAGAAAAATGATGTTGCCAAATAGAAACAATGAAACACTGAAATGCGTGAAAGAAAAAACTTTAATGATTCTACTGTAAAATTCAAGGATGAAACAGGCAGTTTTTAAAAAATCCGGAAATTTTTTATCGCGAATAAAAACAAACTTGTTCTACTTGATA
>JANTOQ010347352.1:0-12391 GCA_027564595.1 Bythotiara depressa
TTTATTTATGATTTAATTTTGTTTGTAAAATTATTTTGTTTTCATTATGTGACGAAATATACTTACTTACTTACTTAAGAAAACATTTTTTACTTAGAAACTTCTTAAAATTAACAATAAAAGAAGGAAGGAAACAAGTATTTGTTAATGTTGTTAAAACACATGTCTGATCAAGTGCTTTTTTAAACATTATTTTGTAGTTTGTATAGCGGTTTTCAAATGAATTTAATTCAATTAAAATATAAAGGAAAAAGTTTAAACAGTAGAATAATTTTTTTTGTATCACAAATTTTACAGTTAAGTACGTTTTTCGTATCACTAAAGTGAAAAAATGCATCACATTTCGCGATCGCGATACGCTTAATTCGATCCCTGGTGTTTTGAAATGTATTATTAAAGCATTAGTTATTATCAGATTAAACAACTTGTAAACATCTTTGTTTCATGAAACAATACTTTTTCGAATCAGTAAGCATATTCAGCATCAAATCTGTGTCAGGAATTTTATTTTTTTTGTGAGGTTCATTTTTTATCGTCGTGTAAAGACTTAAAAAATATGGTTAATGTGAGGAATATTATTGTTTATTTCATCATAACTCTCCAACAGGTGCTTTAAAAGAAAAAGCCCAACACGGTTTGTTAGAGAACAACTTCAGGTTATTATGTTTGTTTTTTTAGAAAAATATAACGGTACCCGGCACTTAATGGTACCAAGTTCATTTCATGAAAAAACAAAAAATAATGCTAAGCTTATTGTTTCGGTTGGTTAGATAGACAATTTATTAAACTTTCAGAAAATACATGCTTTCATAAATAATTATTTGAAGAAAAAGAGATATGAAAAACTGAACATGTATTGCGAAAGGTTCAAGTATCCTTAAATCATTGTTATTAAAATATATAATATCTTATGTTTAGAACATTGAAATGTTTTTGTGTATATTGTTAAGAAGATCTTCATAATAATTTTAAACCTGCACATGATCTATTTCAACTGATTTGCACAAACATAGACTTGGAAAGCAAAAAATACAAAACATGATTATTTTTTATAGAATATACAGTAGTTAATTACATAACACAGAAATGTCATTCTCCCTATCCAAAAGGAGAGAAGACCTTATTGTGCAGTGCCAGGCCCCATTGACTTCAAAAGAGTTGCTGCACTAACGATGGTACCAGCCCCATCAATACACACTCAAATCAACAACACATCATCCCTCACTTATCTAGTGGCTGTAATTTATGCAAATTCTTTTTTTTTTTAAAGACTGAATGCTAATAACTTTACTAAGAATTGATGAATCCACCTCACAAACACAAAATATTGTTTTTATACCTTCAAAAATCCATGAATAGGTTTTACGGAATGGAAATGACAAACTAGCCATCTTGTGTATATGACTAAATCTTCATTTTTTACTATTGATGATGGCATGGTGCTGTCCATGAGTATAGCTTCCCGGCTTTCAGAAAGCCTTTGAGCTCTCTCTACTGCATCTTGATATTCTAACATAATTTCACTGAAATGTAAACAATGCTAACTATAAATTAATAATAAAATAGAAACGTATTTTGGAGTCTTAACACAGTGGCAGCAAAAAACTTTTTCTAGAGTGTGAAACCTTGTTTACAACTGCAAAATGTTTGACTTGTGCCTTTTACACAATAAAGCAAACCTTTTACACAATCCCTGAAACAATTTGGAACAATACTAACAAAATGAATATGTTTATGCATTCTCATATAATTGCTTTATTTGGTTTGAAACACCCAAAATATATTATTAATTGCAAAGAATATTATACTGTATAATAATATACAATGTAAATAAAATGCAAAATTAGCAAGCTAGCAAGCTACCCATACATAATATAGAAGTTTTTTTTGTAAATGTATAGTTGAGTAAAGAAGATCAACAATTAAAATAAACTGGCAAGACAACTAAGACAAAAAAGCAACATTTTTGCTTAAAATGAAAATCTGGAAAATCAGTATCAACTAAGTTGAATTTTTCAGAATTCTTTAATTAATTTTATTGAATTTGCCAAAAGATGCCACTCCCAATGGTCCCCTTACTTTCAGCTTTGCAAAAAATAAGGGACCAAATCTACATGGACAAATATATATATCACAAGCACAGGTACAGGGGGTGGATAAAAATAAATCAAACTTTGATAGAGTTTTACCTTATACGCTTCTGGTATTCTGGATATACAAGTTCTATTGTCTTTGTATGCTCACAGAATCTTGCCCATCTCAACATATGCAAGTACTTGCATGAAATAAGTTCTTGCACACGACTTACAAAGAACTATAATAAAAGAGAAATACTGTAATATAAAAAACAGAATGTGTGGTGTAAAAGTACAAAACATTTAATGAAAACATATTAAAATATATTAAAATGTATGGTGTGAAAGTACAAAACATTTAATGAAAACATATATCTTTGTATATCTTTAAGCTTCATTATTAACAAAGTGCTCAAGTGGAAGATTAAAATATTATTTAACCTTTAATTTTCACCCAGCATTATGTATATATATTTTCATTCTGCTAAGGCATTTAATTGACAGTTTTTCACTTTTGTTGTGAACAACTATCTATGTCTCCACGGTTATATGATGGTAAAACTAATATCGATTTTTTTTATGACTGGGTTTTTCACTTGTGCCTATTGCACTTATATTCTGTTTCTTTACCAATATACCCTGACACACGTGGTCCCTGTGGTTTGTTTTATATTTTGGTCTAATCTAATCTACTTTCTACTTTCACAAATATATAATGTAATATATATCATGTTCTTTTATTTATATATATATAATTATATTTATAGCTTTTAAACAGGACACACCTTTATAAAAACATTTTTTATGGTTGAATTGAAAATCCTGTATAAAGTCAAAGCTCTATTGAAAATCCTGTATAAATATTCGTTATAAAGAAAGAAAGAAAAATTCTTCACACACTTTAAATAATTCTGGTAATTCATAGCAAAAATATAAAATCACTTATTTAATCACAAATTTATTTTGGGTAAAACATGACATATGTATTAATGTAATTCTCAAAGGCTTAACACTTTATCACCTGTTGCTCCAGGAGACAAGTCAAATTAATTGTTATGTCTTTTAAGGAAAATAAAGTTTGGTAAAAACTGGTATTATCCCTGGTTCATTATAGATTACTTAACTGTGTCATAGGAAGGACAGTATATATAGTAAAATTTATTTATTTATTTTATTTATGTCTCCACAAGCATCACCGTAATTAACAGAATACAAGAAGTTCGTAAATAAAAATTACTATTCACCTGGTGGAGTATAAGTGGTAGGGAGTCTTTTGAATATTCATATGTTAAACAAGAAGCCATCTCATCCTTCATCAAGTCTGCTTGATTTTGTAGTTGTCTTGCCTCCCTTACCTATCAAATATAATAGAGAATTGTGAAGTATTAAAATCCAAATTGTCAAATCACTGTATCAAAACAATTTGTTTTACTAAACACATTAGATCATCACGTCAACATGTCCAATCATCTTGTTAAAATGTCAAATTGTCATACTAACAAATCCAGTCATCATGTCAACAGGTCAAGTTGCCTTCGTCATTCCGGAAATCATGTTTTTATTGTGAGATCAGTAATTGCTGCAGTGAAGTGATTTTCCCAAGTCAGTATTTCACACAGAGTGAATGTACCAATTCTGTCAGGGGCTAAAAATTGAATCTAGTGGGTGTTACACAACAGTTGGTTCCCATTTGTTCAGAAAATTCTGCACATAGATTTTCTGTAAAAAGAATGACTGACAACAACAACAAATGTGGCAACTTTAAAAAAAAGTATATATAGCCTCTCTGTCACATGTGGCCTCTTAGAAGCCTCTTATGCCTAAGACTGCTGCTAGTAGATTATTCAGTAGACATGGCTGGGGTACTAGAAGCTCTCTATCTGCTTGGAAGATTTTTGTCTAAGGAAATGTATGATAAATTTGCTCTTAAAATTTAATAGCTATATATAGAGGGATCATTCAATATATCTCAACAAAACTAGGATAATTTTTAGCTAGATAGTTAGCTTAACTAGCTTTATGACAGTGCTCCAGTGTTTTTGAAAATTTTGAAAAAGCAAGATACATGTGAAAATATAGGTGCTAGATTTGAATAGAGCCAGATAGCTAGATGATATTTTGTTGTGTATTTAATACAGAGGCCAAACAAACATCAGACAAGGAATATGGCTTTGATTATAATGTGCTATCTTATGTTTTAAAAAAGACCAATTTCACAGATAAGAATACTGGCCATCAATTTGTAATTGATACATTGTGTCGAGAGTTTCCAAAATTAAAACTCAAAATGCTTTCATCTGTTTATGGAAAAATGTATTTATTTGAGCATATTTGTGGAATTTTCCAACAATTGTCTGAAAAAGAATCTGTAAATCATGCCAATAGTCCACTTTTAGAATAATGTGCTGTCAACTAGTACCATTAAAACAGACAAGTGTATAATAATTAACAACAATATCTCCATGGACCTCTTTGAATATCATTGAAGTTGCTTTAAAGAAAAATAGATCTGTTGCAAGAGCTGCAGAAAGGAGCTACTTGAAACCAAATATTAGACAGTGAAATCCAACCATTCACTAAACAGGAAAAGAAAGTAAATATTTATTCAAACTTAAGTTCTTTGTTGAGGGTACACAGAGGAGCACTTGAGAAATCTACAAAAAATAAGCTGGTCATTAACAGATATGAAGTTTGGCAGCTTGTACTGACATTTTTAAAATAAGAGCTTCAACTGAAATTCTATCAATTTCTCTAACGTAAGAAGGTTTATCTTTAAAAAATATTATTTATTATTTATTGTTGTCTAGTGTTGATTAAAAGATTGTTTTGTATGTAGTTATTCCTCGCCATGTATCAACATTAGGAAAACTTTTATTTCAACAAAAAATATAATTACATTAAAAATGACATAATGTAAATATTTCATTAGACTGGATTTCATGTAACAAAGCATAGAATATGAATATAAAATGTACAGCAACAACAACATAATATACATAAGCAGCATAAAGAACATTTAGCCTTGAAAATTACTGGCATACTGTATGTCATGTAAATGCTTTCCTCAGGTAAAAAAGGTTTTTGAAAAGCAAAAATATGGAAAACCTGTAAGCAAACATTATGGAACATTTTTAAAATATTACCATTAGAAGTGAACCTATATAACAGCCATGAATTAAGAAAATTGTGGCAAGTATGAAATGTCCTCTTTTATGTTACCCCTTTAATGCATATTTGATAAAAGATGATAAGACCCCATGTTCCTCATAAAGTTACAAGTGTTTCCAATGGGAAGTTTAATATAACCAGGAAGTATGCTTATGCATTAAAGGAATAAAGCTGCACCACTGAAAAACATTTTGCACTTCAAAGTATCATAAAATAGCATTTGTTTTTTCTTGCAACTTTTGTTTTGTTTGATATCTGAACATTGGTGATATAATCAAATTGTGGTGTTCATATTTTTTTGTTATGGCAAATTGATGAAGAGGACTAAATATATGTTAGCTTTCCAGATTATATCATAATGGTTGTTGGAGAAAGGGGATAATGATAGAAAAGGCATGGTTCCTACCAGAGTGGGGAACTAAATCATAAAGGAAGGACTCAAAGCAACTAGTCCATATGACCAGACTAGTACATTACTTCTAACCACTGCTACAAAATATGTTCATCACAATAGAGTTATATGTCATGTTAGAAAAAGCAATAAAACAATCTGAAAGTTCAAAATGCATTGCTACAATGCCAGCCAATCAGCAAGACATTTTGAATACCTTAAGGGAACTATTTCAGTGAAAACTAACTTTAAAAGCCTTTTTAAATCTTATACTTGAATTTAAAATGTTTGAAAACAATGCAGCAAAAATAAAGGACCACAAAGATTAGTTGGTTTTGTTAAGATATAAACTAATTTCCTGTACAGAAATAGTATTTGATCCATGGCCTCTAAAGGCCAAGATACATTCACCAATATTCACCACTCAATATTAAATAACAGGTAAATATTGCCGAATATTGAAGAAAACTTTTTTTGTGAATATTTAACGAGTAAAAAATAAGTTTTACATGCACTACGTTTTATTGATTTTTGCATGCATTGTATATTTCAGTTCAAAATGAGTTAATAAGAATCAAAATAAATAAATAAATTTTTGTAGCGGAGTAATTATATCAGAATACGAAAACAAACTAGTGAGAAATAGATCGGTTTGGGTCAAAGACTAACGGAATAAAATGGGAGTTTACAACTCTCTATTAAACGAACTGAGGTTAAATGATGCAAATAATTCACAAAATTTGTTGGTTTGTTCATATAAAAAACTACTAACAACTTTACGCTGTATCTTTCCTTCTTAACTGACTGCAAATGATGTTTTTTACTAAACTTTTCATGTCTTTAATCTGATTAAGCGACCGCCAGAAGTCGGAACCCTTTATCTGGTGCCGAGTAATATTTAAAATATTTGATTTTTTTAAAATCTTTGCCAATAAAATTATGTTTAGCAGGTATGTTTCAATATTTTTCAATTTTTTTCAAAAAATGTTTTATACAGATACACTGAGCAATATTGAAATTACCACCTGTTGTTGAATAACGAGCAGTGAATATCGGTGAATGTATCTCAGCCATAAGGCATTGATCTATAAAGACGGCTTGTGAGTTCCAGGCAAGGACAAATTTCTCACTTTTTTGATGTCGTGCATTTCATGTTCACTATTTTACACACTTACAGAGGCCTGGAAACTTGTTAAGATAAGACATTATGGTATTGTCATCAAAATTTAATTACCAGCCACACGCTTCAGTGATGCTATGACATTTACTCTCCTCCACAGAGGTTTTTAAAGAAATGTATCTTACAGTTACCGTGAAACCTGGATACTTGGTAAAATAAGACATAATGGTGACATAATGATGTTTGCTCTCCTCAACAGAGGCTTTTTTCAGAATTGTATCTTACAGTTACTGTGAAACCTGGATACTTGATAAGACATTATCATACAAATGTAATTATTTTCCACATCCTTCAGTGACATGTTGTTGACTCTTCTCCACAGATGATTTTTTAAAGTACATTACAGTTACCATAATGCCTGGATACTCAGTAAGATAAGATATTAAGTCACTTTCATCAAAATCAAACACATCTTTTGGTGTTGTCTTAAATTTAAAATTCCTTCTCAGTGGGTTGTCAGAAACTTATAATGTCTAGTTCCCATATGGTCTCTTCATCACATCACAAGTCATGACCATCATAGCTATCAATCTTCAAATGCACTATGCTTCTTGTTTTCATTTATGGAGTCCAATTTATTACACAATTTTTAATTTCCACTTGCTGTTTGTATTGCACTTGTCCCACAGTTCTTTCTTCTCCTAAATTGTTGAATGGTAGTGGTTGGATCCTGCCTGAGAACAACTGTTTCACTTTGGAGTTGTCTCGTTGAGTGGAAGTTCCTGATTGACTTGTAGAGCCACTGTCATCAAAATGTAATTATCAAACACATATTTTGGTGATGATCACATTCTTAGTTCTCATATGTTTCTAAAAATTGGTAAAATAAGAAATGAAAGCTTTTCCACAAAAATATAGTTACTGACAAATCCCTTCAATCTTGCCACTATCTTTACTCTCCATGTTTTGTAAGTGTACCTTAGTTACAGTACTGTCATCAAAATTATTTGATGAATTCATGTTTAATACAGGCCACACTCTCTGATGATGTCATCACATTTGCTCTCTACTGAAGAGAATGTACCTTACAGTTACTGTGAGGCCTTACTAATGAAACAGAAAATCAAGTTTTAATATGGCCTAACATTTGGAGATGAACCATTCCATAATGAGAAAATATGCAAAGTTTCCATAGAAAATTTTAAGATCTATTTTTCACAAAAATATTATATGTGTATAAAAACTGACAGTACAACAAATGGGATATGCATTGACACAAACTGGAAACTTGAGCTAGTATAATTATATAATTATTATTGTTCAGCATGTGACACCAGAACTGTTATACACTGAGCCATTGATTTTCTAGGAGGAGCATTAGATAGACATATTGCATTAATTTTTTTATACTTGCTCAGCAAGTTTATTTCTTCACACTTGACCTCATATTGTTATATCAAGCTTTCTTCCCCCAAAACAGTGGACATTAAAAATGGCAATCTTTCTCAAAGTTTCAACAATTAGTTTGTACCTTTTATTATTGAACACAATGCAACTTGGGTTCAGGCAGTCATTTCATCATCAAAGTCTACTGAATGATGTTGCAACCAGTTCCAGCTGACCAGTGCAAAACAGCAGCACAGAAAGACATTCAATTAGAGTGAATGATTGGTTTAATAGCTCATTTTCTTTGCTTTGTAATGATATTATTAAGAGTCTTTAATTGGAACTGACAATGTTTGCAAACATTTTTCATTTCAACAGTGAAAGTTAACTTTCTGAAGTTGTTCTCTAATTAAATGCACTATATCAATGCATCGCAGCTCCTTTTTAGAGGACAACCTTGTTACTTTTGAAACAGGCTTGATACATGATGGACATCCTGTTTATGTAAATGAAGAGATGTTCCCATGACAGGAAATCCCGGCATACAATGGCTCATATTAATAGATTATTATTTACACACTGCATATATGAATCTATGCACATGACTTACAAAGAAAGTCCCTGAAGAGAATTCAACCACAAACTCCTTGCTACTGGAACTTTGGAGTATATAATAATAAATGATAACAGTGGTAGAATTCATGAAAATGTCATCATCAATCCAGTAATACCTTCAACTAGAACGCCCAGGCTCCCACTTTACACCAGGGACCACTTTTTACAATATGAGGCAGATAGGCTTGAAGCAAAGCAAGGCTAGAACATATTGGAGTATATGTGAAATTTATACCCCCCCCCCCAACTTTCTACTAGTTAAAAAGCCTGCTGGTGGTCACAGATTTGTAACTATGTTTAATTAATGTGCTGGGTTTTACTACTCACTAACTCGTCCACCCGTGATGAGGTTTTGCAATGACTTTCGCCCTGGACGTTCATCATTAAAATTGATAAAAGGTTTTTAACAGATTCAAGTATTTAAATGTTCTATTCCATAACTTGAAACAGTTATCTTATACAAGAAGAGCTTCAGTATATATCCAGTGCTGCAATTAGATTTTTGTAGAATACATTGAAATGTGTAAAGGATCTGAATTCCAGCTGGTCTTGTTTACCTTTCTATTTATTCCATTGAGAATTCAATTGTCAATTATTAAAGAACAGAAGAAAAAAAAAGAATAGTTGTAAAAAAAAGTTTTTGTTAAGTATATAATCTTGTGTTGTTATTACTGCATTAATTACTGATGTTGTCTCTTTTTACCTTACTTGTTACATTTGATCTCTGTGGTATGTGAGATAACGTGTCCTCCCTTATGAGTATAAATTCTGTATATAAAATACTTAGCACTAGATATGAAGGGAATTGAGTTGAAAATTACGTTCGCGGCACTTATTAGCATTATTTGACTTTTAAAACCAAACACGTGCAGGTGACCAGAACTGAACTATCAACTAACTATATATGGCCTTATCAACCTCTCTCCAAGAATGATCGTTCAATGTCGCTTTCAAGAAAATCTGTTAAATACTTTCAGTGATTTTGCTCATGATAGGGCTTTATTATTTATTATATACATGAACACATTTATTAAAATATAATACTACATGTTTCTTGTTTTTCCTTCTAGCAAATGTGATGTTAAAATTATGTATAAAGTCCAGTCTTATGACCATATTATAATAAAATAAATATTTTCCATAATGCTTTCCATAAGGTTCAAAATTCAATGACCATGAACAGTTCTTTAAACATTAAAAAACTCATTTATGCATGTATTACATTTCATTCATTCATTTTTTAATGTTTTTTATTGTGTATATATAATGATTTTATACAGAGGTATAAGAAGAATTCACATAATTAATTATTTAAAACTTTTGTCTGGTGAAATGAAAAGGAGAGGTCATGAGTTATTTATGCTGAATGAACATAAAAGATATTTTATAATTAAAATTAAGTAAAACTTCTATTGTTCAAAGAAATTGTGCGACAATCATGTATGAACTGTTTTTAGGGTATGCAATAAAGTTCTGTGCACATATATTATTTTTCTTTTATTATGGCGACAAATGTTTTAAAATAGCTTTAAAAGCGATTACAAGAAATAATTTTGACAGATCAAAATGATCAATGAAATTTAAAAATAGGCAGTCAACCTGTAAATATTACCATTTGTCGACTGGGCATTTTTTGCAGTGATGTAAATATCTCTGACCAGCCATGGGTATATATATATATACATACAACAACAACAAGAACATTTCTTGATCCCCTACACAGGAAGTGATTAGCAGCAAACACTTGCAAGACAGTAGAAGTTTTGTTATTATTGTCACATTGGATAAACATTATTCTGCTTGAAAAACCATCTATCCCTCCATGTACTACTCTAAACACATACTAATAAGTTTATGATTGCCATCAATATGCCAGAGGTGCAGGAACAAAATGGTAATGGCAGAAATTATTGTGGAATGACTGATTGATAATACCTTCAGAATCTACTACTCACAATGCTTGTCTGACTCATCTCCATGGGAAAATAATCTCACATGCTGACATAAATCCTTTCATCCTTGTAATACCAGTATTTGGATATTTATTCAATATACCCTTCACTGTATCTTCAAGCAAATGATCAGTTTATATCACGGAAACAATTTGAAGAAATTCTATATTCATTAACTCATTGTTGAACTGTACATTTAGTAACACCAAGGATTTCTCCTATTTTAGTCTAAATCAATCTTTCACTTATAATAATATATAGACTTTTTTTTTCATCAATTTCATAAGCTGGTTGAACAGCTTTTCCTGTAAATATCAGATTTGGTTTGTTGATATAACAGTTCTGTTCTATTGACCAAAGAAGATTGTTTACATATAAAAGTAACTGTGAGAATTCCATATTAATTAGATGCAACAGAATCCAAACTGCTCAAGAGGAGTGCAAGACTGTGAAATCCATTTTTTCTTATAGAAGAGGCATCATATTATCAACCTAGAAAATAGAACTTTTGCTTCCAGGAAGTTTAATTGTAGCAGGCTTAGAATATAATACTGATTAATTTGGGGAAGAATGATTGGCATTGAGGCCAAAGTACATACATCTGCAATCCTCTGTTCATTTGTACACACACAATTGTGTAAATAAAATAAAAAGTATCTTCACAAGTAACTTACAAATGAACTTGGAATAAACTAAGAACCAATTGCACAGTAAATGCACTCCCAAAATTCACCCAAAATACTGTAGACTAATAGGACATGTGCAAAAAATTATATTGGAGAGTGGCGTGAAGACACAGATTGGAATCCCAAACCATATTGAAAGAGAGTCTACAGTAGAAATAGGCTGCATGCATTGAGCAGCAACAGTATCAGAAAGGTGTAGGTGTTGGTAAAATGCATCACTGGATCTACAACCCATGATCTGCATTACACTATCCGGAATACCCACAGAAGCTGCCGCTGAAGCAATGTTTTGACAATGATCTGTCATGAAGATTCTACATTTTGATGCAGTAATTCAATGCGTCAGTATAATAATTCAACATTTTGACACAACAATTCGTCATTTTGACACAACAATTCAACATGTTGGTTTCTTATATCGATCTGACTTCATATAGAATATCTATTATTATATTCTGTATTATCCAGAAGTTTTGGAAAATAACAAATTTTGTCCTATGTACCAGCAGCTTCTTTTTTTAGACAGATATTCAAAATGAATCTCTTTAATAAAACTTGTGATGTCAGTCAAATAGCTGTTTAAAATAGCTGTTTTATGGAAATAAGCCATAACTGGCTGCAGGATGAAGGATGAACTAAGAAATCCAAGAATTTTAATGTTGAGTTATTTTACATGTCAGACAAAAAGCTTTTTTCTCAATTTGTGCATAATTGTGGCCTAATATTCACACTTTTACACTTTTTTTGCAATGGAGCCTCAAGTTATCACAACAAGAAACGTTTCTTAAGTTCATCCAGAATAACCCTCTACATTACATTACATTATTTTAATAGAATGGGTCAGTGTGAAGGATTTAGACACAGAAAATGTGAAATTGTGTGGCTTACTTTTAGAACTTTTTTATTGTCATCAAAACAACAAAAATGGTATATCTGAAGATAATAATGACAATTGGACATGAAACTACATCAAATAGAAGCTTACAGTAGACTGAATA
>JANTOQ010347574.1:1908-21905 GCA_027564595.1 Bythotiara depressa
TTCATATAAAATTAAAAGGTTTCCAGGTTTCACTATTATAAAATTACTAAGTTTCCAGGTTTCACTATTATAAAATTCACTATATGAGGTACATTTTATTGAGAAGAGTAAACATCATGACATCACCAAAGAATGTAGCCAATAATTACATTTTGATCACAATACTCCCAGTATCATTCTCATTAGCGTAACATGGGAAAAATTGCATCTATACTAAAAGGCACCTAGTGACGATGTTGATTTTCAAACAATAACAAAGATATATCTGGATACCATCCATAGCAATAAAATACCAGTTAAATGTCTGAAAATTAATACAAAAGCTTATGTCTACATAATCTATGTGAATAGTCTGAATAGTGTCTAAATAATCCGTGCAATGTCTGAATAAGTGAATAAGCCAGCCTTTTAATAATAATAATAGGGTTCTATCAGGACAATTACTCATTCGTATCGGTTATACGAGTTTGTACATCCGAAGATCTGCTAAGTATTATACAGCATAGAGCTTGGCTGTTGTAAGACTGCATTTAGGTTCCAACAACAGCAACAACAACATAAACAACAACATTACAGCAATAATAACAACACAATAACAATTATAATATTGTTCCATAACAATCAAGGAAATTAGTATAAGGAGCTAAATGAGGAAGAAAGAACTGAGGTTACCCCAGATAAGGATGAGTCTATGAAGTTTTGGAGTGACATTTGGAGTAAGCCTGCAGTACATAACAAGGATGTGGAGAGTTTACTTGCAACACAGTATAGAAGTTGAACAGCAACAGAGGGTTACAATAAGCATAGAGAGTATTAGGAAAATCTTGAGAAAGATGCCAAACTAGAAGGCACCATGTCCAGAAGTTCAAGTTGAAGGATTTTTGTTTACATAGCCTGTTGATAGAACTGAATCAGTGTTGGAAATATGCCTAATTTGATGACAAATGGGAGAACAGTTTTGATAATAAACAAAGATGTCAGCAAAGGAAATAATGCAAGTAATTACAGACCTACAGGTTGCAGTGTGATGTTATTAATTAGTATTGCGTAGAAAGAATGTATGAGTTCTAAGAGGAGCAGAGGTTGTTGCCACAAGAACAGAAGGTGAAGACATAGGAATGTGGTTTGGAAAGATAACCATTTATAAATGTTTAAATTATGAATCTGAAACAATATTAACACTATTAAAAGTTCATCCATTTATTTAGCTTGATAAATATGAGAAAGAATAAAAGTTCTAATACAGATCCATATGCTACACTTATTTGATGTCTTTCCAGAGAGAGCATTTTAGCCATTTAGAGTGATTTTTGTTTCCTGCTGGATAGGAAGTTTTTTATGAGATTTAGAAGAGATTGATGTATTTTTTTGTCTGGTTTTAAAAGTTTGGTTTTCACGGTCTATCAGTCATTTTAATTTTATAAGTAATAACAAATGAGAAATTGATACAGAAGAGTAATTGTACCTCTACTAAGGGTTGTCGAAGGATGATATTGAAAGAATTATTTATTTATTTCCTCAACAGATTTGCAAAGCATTTTTTTCCTATTCAAACAAACAAAAATAGTTAACCAAACATATTACCACATTTGCATTCATTTTCACTAAAAGGTCACTTTCTGGGGAATTTCTGAAAAATATGATATTACTTCAAGGAAATGGTAATTTGATGAAAAATATGTAAAGATAATTCCAAGTAAAAAACTTGCAGAATCTCAAAATCGATTTTTTACAGGGTCCAACTTTCAATAACATTACCAAGACTACCTTATATTTGCCATTTCTTTGCTGGCCCAAAATGATGGATTTTGAGCTCTTCTGGCAGAATAAGGGCCTGAGACTGGCAAATTTTTTAAAACCTAATTTTTAGATTGGGAGGGGGGAGGGGGGGGGGGTCCTGTCTGTCAATCAAGCAGTTACTCCTTTACCCTCATGCTAGATGCTTTGACCCACTGGAATTCTAACAACATGATACATAACCTTTGATATTAATGGGGAAAGCACATTTTCAGGTAAACAAAACAGTATTCAAATAAATCAACTAACAAGATTGTAACACTGTACTAACATCTTTTAAACAGAATCTTTTATGTTAAGAAAGTCATTAAATGATCGACAATTATGATATTTTCTGTCCTGGCGAAGAACGCCTGAAGTGGCAAAAATCCAATTTTTGCTCTGGTGAAGAAATGGCCAATAAGGTATTTAAAACTGGATACATATGTAATAATATATAATAACTAGAATTATGTGCCAGGTAATTTTTTTATAAATTTATAGCGCTGCCTGAAATATTAAATATTAAACAATACCGAAAAAACCTGGTTTTTACAGCTGATTAGGGCCAGGTCCTTAGATTTCTTAATATATCATCATGGGATCTAGACAACAATTTGGACACTCTTGATTTTAAATATAATTATGGAATGTTAATATTTTAAATGTTATTAAAATTTCCGACTTAAAGTGGATCATTGTAGATAAATAGAGCAATTCTTCCTCCCCCCTCAAAGTTGTGCTGACTTCAGCAGAGGAATTTCTTCCAGGCCTGGCCTTACTATCTATACAATAAAATAAGATATGGTTGTTAGCTTGTGTCTGTGCATGGCTACAGTTGTACAGAAAATAAACATAACAAGCAGATTCCAGTCTGAGGCTAAAAAAGCTAAGTTCGAAGAGAAGAAAATACTTTTCTTGGTCGTAGAGTTGCGAAGAATAGCGAACGATTTATTTCACTTAAAGGAAAAGGCTGAAGTTTTAAAAAAAAGTGGAGTTTTTTTTTTTCTACCTAACATTATTGATATTATTGATGCCGGCCGGGTTGTTAAAAATTGTCAGCTGAAGTATTTGCAGCATATAACAATCTTTCAAATAATCAATCAAAGATCAAAGATGCTTTATAAAACATATGGACTTATCTCTGAAACAGAACAGGTTGTTTACAATCTATGCGTTTTTTATCCGATCTGACCTGTGTATTCAGAAAAGTTTGAATTGATTTAAAAGAGTTCTGTTTTTCTTAGTAAGTTTATAGTTGTGTGCATGTGTTACTAATGAAAACATGTCCACTAATGCCACTGCTGACGAAGCAAAGCTTTACTTATGTAAAAGGATTATCTTTAAGGAAAATTTTGGATTGAGAGACTACAGCACTTGTTTCTTCAAAATAATAACATATTTTGTAAAAAACAGAATTATTTCCATCAACATATATGTAGTTAATGAAGAAACAACTCATTGAAACAGTATAACACTTTAAAGAAAGCCAACAAAAAGGAGTGACCTTAAAGGAATATACAATATATTTCTTATTTATTTACTTAATATATTTGTTTATTTACTTACTTGGCCAATGCTTTCCTCCAATCTTGTTGCTTGCTGGACAAGAATGATGGCATCGGAACGACGGTGAGGTTGTGTATTAAGAATAATAAGAGATAGATACATCAAAGACTTTGCATGGACATGTTTGCTTTCTTGATCTTTAAGTTCCCATATTGAACACAGTTTATTAACTATATCAAAAGATAACACACTGATTCTTGTCTTATCATCACCGTATTCCTTCTGTCCAAGACATAGCCATGACTTGGCTAACTCCTAAAGTTTAACCATATTATTTATGTTAATGATGACGAAATGCAAGTGATTATGAATTGAAAAGTTAGGTCAAATTCAACTATGTTTTATCTGTAAAGTCATTCATACAGGCTAAAATTACATTTTAAGAAAAAGCACCCAAGTGTGTCACTTACCAAGACAAGGCTCTTTGAGACATTTTGAACTCGTATCCTAAAAGCATCAAAAATAAGTTCCCATGGATGTGGATCTTTTTGGAAAATAATGCAGCATTTTGTCAAATTAAATTTATCTTTGTGTTCATCACTGACAATCGTCAACAAAAACTCAATACCAACCATAGCACTTTCAAAATAATCATCCATCAAAATGCAATAGTTGACAATGATAGAGTGAAGATGTGAGAGATATTCTATTCCATACTAAAAATATATAAATATAAATTACATACTGATTCAGAATAATTGTTATTTTTCATAAAATTATAATCAGTTATTATGTCATGAACAATGCTTGATTTTAGAATGACACGTTGAAATGTAAAATAAAAACTTCCTTCTTTCTTCTTCTTTTAAAATGAAATAAGATTCAAAAAAACAATAATTGTATATCCTGTAGGTAAGTTTTATATTATTACATTATTATATTATTTTAACAGTTATATTATTACATTATTATATTATTTTAACAGTTACAGTTCAATTTTCACTCAAACTCTTTTCAGAAATAAAACTGTCACAAAAACGTCATAGAAAACATTATTCAGTTTCTATTCTTTTAAATAATATGGGTTTCAGGTACGTATTCTTTCAGGCTACAGTTTCTAAAATTTCAAGTAAATACAGTATTTTTGTATAAAACCACATTTCTTCAAACAGTCATTATATACACTGCCTTTCATTGTTATAACTATATATTGTTAGATGAACATACAACATTTTAACATAACACCTGCTTAGTAACAAATTATTAATTATGATCAGGAATCATGTATTCTGGATACATCCAGACCAATCAGAATAAAGAAACAGGAAACAGCCGTTAACATATAAAACATTATACTACGTGCATAGTGCCATAGTTCTTCAAGTTTGCATGTATTTCTGTTTCAATGTTTAGTACTTCCGCCCGCCAATGGTTACCCTCATTAAAAATAAGGATTTCAAGTATGTTTCTGCTTCCTCTTGATATTAAAATTCCCAGAAGAACCAGCTTGCTTTTATGAATTAGAAATATTTCTTTATTCCTGTGTCTCTCTGGCAAAATAATGACTAATTGCATATTCAAAAATTTGATTGATGTGTCAAGAAGATGATCCGGTTTCTTTGTACACTATTCTATCGTAGAAGCACATAATTAGGAATATTAATTTTAAAAGAAGCCAGTTATGCAGTAGGTGAAGCTGAAAATTTATTCAAACATATTGATTATGAAAACGTGTACTCCAAAAAATGATGGCAGAAAAGTGTGGGGTACATAGTTATGGGTAGATGTCATGACGTAACTATGTATAGCATGAGAACCAGATAGATCCTATCATTGAGGATAAAAATTTTATTAGGTTTCTCTCATTATAAAATAATTAAAGCTGAAACATCATTGTCAAAATATAATTTACTGACATCATTATTAAAACAAAAACTTAAGCATTATTGTTTAAAAAATTATTGTGACTGCTTTCGGTTCGGTTCAGTTTAGCCGAAACGTGAGTGGAAGGGTACTTTATTCCAGTACTGTATATTTGTAGGTGTTTATTATTTGAAACAGACAAACAACTCAAAGAAAAATCACTACTGTTCCATATAATTGGTACTAACTATAAATAGAACTGAAACCAAAAAAAGGTTTAAGATTAGATTACTCATTTTATATAGTTTTTACACATACATACCACTTGTAATAAAAAGTATAATGTTTTCTCTCTATCCAATTCAATGGCAGTAAAAAATATCCTAAATGCACCAAGAAAATCCTCATTTTTTAAAGCTGAAATTCCACAAAAGACTGTCATTTCACATTGATCAGCCTTATATTTTGGCTTGTTAACCATCTTCTTTCCAGCATGAAAAAACAAATCAGCAGCAATTCTCCAGTCTTTATTTTCAAATGCAGCAACAGCTTTCTTCTTTATTTCTAGAATCTTTGGTGGTAGTGTGGAGGCCTAAAGACAATTGTTTGAAAACTGTGATAGGAGAAGCATACATTTCAACATAGTCACCTAAAAAAAATGACTATTATATCCAATTGATAAATCGCCTACAAATGATGACTATTACAGTCATTTTAATTAGCGCAAAATGACTATTATTGTCATTAATTATAACTATAATTGTCATATATTTGTGAAATATAAAAATATTCAATTGGGTCAGAGTTACGCCATTTCTTTTTTACAGAAGTATGCCCTAACCCTGACCCTATCCCATAAAAAATAAAAAAACATTTCTCCCATCCCAACCCCCGACCGCCGCCCTAATAGTGAGTTATATATAAAGTTATCGCTTTCTTTGTGCTTGTAGCGCACTAAATATGACTTATTTAAATTTTTAAAGTTACATTTTAATTGTTAATTATAAAATGACTATAATAGTCATCTCGCACAAATTAAAATTAAAATGTCATTTGTAAGGGATTTACGAATTGGATATAATAGTCATTTTTTTTTAGGTGACTGTGTTGTTATTTTAGACACTCCAGTATCTATTCTATTATACAAATTATTGGGCCTTTTATTACATACTTCTAATTATGTTATCATATCTAGTAACTGCTTACCAGATGTTTAAAATACCCTGTTAACTGAATATTGAAAAAATAATTGAAAAGGAACAAAATGTTACTGTATAGCCTAAAACCATGGTTGTTTAAAATTTATATGATCAGGTGGAGTGTCAATACTTTCCAGGATTTAAAAAATATTTACATGTACATTTTTCTGATCTTGTTTAGGACATATATGTCTTCTAAAACAGTCGGCCATAGTCAACTAAAATGGCATGCTTCTAACCAAATAAAAATCATAATGCTATAAAAAATCATGTTTGATAAATTTACATTTTCATAAAAACCGTCAAATTTTAATTTTCTTTGTAAATATGTTATCGTAATCATTTATACGTAATCGCAGTCCTATATCAGTTGTAATTTTTTGAAATAATTTTTTGTAAACTGCATATACATATATTGTAAACAACATTAAAATGTTTTGCATAACAAACTAATAAGTGTGTACATGCTGTGGATTATAAAAACACAAACCATAATATCTATTTTAAACTTTCATTTTTTCCAACTAAAAACATTTTGTATAAATTTTAATTATTATGAAAATTTGTTTGTTTGCTTTTTTATGAAATGTATAAGAAAGTTTATAATACAGTCACTTGTATTTGTTTGATGCAGTTGATATATTCATAATATAAATAACATATTTTTTCAGCTTTCACTTTTCATCATCTTCAGCATGCACTTGAATCTGAATTTCCTTACCTTCAAGAGAAGCTGTTCAACCTTATTTTACAACACTACAATGGCTATACAGCTTGACGAGTGGAGATAGGACTGTGAGATGGATAATATTTACTAATCATTTACTTCTCTCGTGTACATGAAGCAAGTACAGTAAATCAAATGAAAGAAAATCAACTTAATTACTTTGACATGCAAATGCTTCTGCTCGCTGGACTTGAAAATATGTACCAAATGACCTATCATTTCCTTCCCCCTTACCAAATCTACAGAAAAACCTGACGTTACATACCATTTATTATGATAACATAAAAATTGGACAGAGAACTCAACTTAATTAAAAGTATTACAAAAAAGATTTACTCTCACTAAATTCAGTTTGCAATATTATTTGTAGTTTTGCTAATCTGATTTTCTTGTGAATAAATATTCATTATAAATTATTATCAATCATGAAAGTATAAAATATTAAGATTCATGATTAAAATAAAATTATGTTGTAAGGTAAATGAGAATGAACAAGAATTAGAATGTTTTAGAAACGGAAAATTAAATAACAGTTGTCTTTTTGGAAAAGTGATTAAAAATCTGTAGGTTATATAAATTGTATAAATTGATATATAAATATATTGTAAAGTTGTTCCATAAATTTAAAACAGCAAACAGCATTAAACTCTGTAACAGATTTTGGCTCCATAAAAAACAGGGATAAATTTTCCTGCACAAATCATCATCATTACATCACCCTTCATCATGTATGTATGGTTCATATATTTTCATTTTCTACACTATTGTGAGTTTGATAGGATTGATTATGCAAATTATGCATGATCACCATGTACATCTTCATCTCAGGTGTACCTCTTCCATCAACAATATCTCGTTTAAATATGTCCAAAACACCTAGCATATGATTCTGCATGTACTCCCTTATGTGCTAAACCTGAGTGTTCTCTTACTTCATCAGATGACTTCCTATCTTTTAATGTCACTATAATATACATCCATCTAACCTTTCTAATATTGTTTCAACCCAGCCTCACTAAGTCCACTTCTTCTTTCTCTTTTCTGTCCATGTTTCACTATCATAAAGGGTAGCACTCCCAATACATGCCTCAAAACACTTTACCTTTTGTATGCAAAGAAAACATCTGGGAGGTGAGCTAAGGTATGTAATAGTTGCCTAATCCTTTTACATTGACTCCTGTGTCTAGCCACTAACCTTTCTGATGGCTCCTCCACAAGCCTAAAGAGCATTGCAGGAGATTGGCAAGCAACACTCAATAACCCATTCATAAAGAAACATTATCCAACATACCTTGCTCACATGTTGATCTTGTTCATTATTCTGATAGAGTTTTGCCATTCTAATATCATGTTTGTTTAATACATCAACAGCTCTCTTCCTTTTGTGATTCTGCACAGTAGTATCTATACCTGAAGCAATTAGAATATCTAAAACATTTACATTACAGTTTGAAGCTTCACCATTACAGCAGATATGAAGAGCTGTATTGCCATACAAATCACAAGCTGAAATGTCAATATCCATTGCCAATAAAAAACTCAAGACTTTGACATCACCTGAAATTACAACATAATATATGTAATTAGCTAAAGGCTCTTTTACATACTCTTTTCAACTTTATGATGACTGTGATTTACAGGCTTCATCTTGCTTCAAAAATATTCCACCCATGCCAAACAAAAATAATATAAGTTAAGTGATAAGTGGCGAACTATAGCAGAAAACTTTTGAAATAGTAAGCATAACAAAAGTGTCAACTGCACCAAACTTGAAAAAAAAAAGAACCAAATTGATATGATCAGCATTTTTACATCACAAATCTACCTTTGAAACATAAAGAAACAACACAAGACAAAAGTAGTTATCAGTCATTATAAAATTCAGACAAATAGAAATCAGCATATTAGAGTATTTTAATGATTTAATTGTCAAAATTCTGAACTTGTTATCATCAGCAATCTTATAATTGATGTGATTCTAAATGCTTTAGTTTTTCATTTGTATGTGTATCTTTTCTATTATTCCTAGCATCTATAAAGGAGTAAGCACAAACATAGGTTGAAGAAAAAACAATATCAAACATGGTAGAAACATGGTAAATACAGAGACTTAAATGCACACGTTCAATTTAGATGTATAAATTTCAGATTAAAAGTAGACACCATTCTTTTAAGACCTGATTGCATTGCAGATCTAACCAAGACTATCAATCAACACTCAATAAATTGTCCACAATTATTCATAATTGGAACATTGAATGGCAAACTGATTTGAGGTGATGCTGTAGTTTTCCCTGGGAACTATACTGTCGCACACTGGTTTACACTTTAATGCAAAGATCGCTTATTATTTTAAATTACATATCCATAGACTAGGCCAAGGTAAGTAGAACTTCATAAGATAAGAAACTTTTACCAGTAGGAAGCACCAGTTGAACACATCTTATGATAGGAGGACTAGGACTACTAGATTTCTTGATTTGAGGATCCAAAACAGCGCCATGGAAAATCAAGTGAGCACATATTTCGAATAGCTTCCTTTTTGCAGCATATTCTAAAACAGATGTGTTGTTTTTATGAACTCTGTTTACATCTGAACCATTCTTCATTATGTGCAACAATAGCTCATTGCACCAACCAACTTCCATTGCTTTATGAAGGGGCAGTGATGTTGTTTTCAGCTGTTTCCCAAATTTAGTATACGTAATGATGTTTTCACATGCAGCCCATGCTATGTCTGTGTTTTCTTTTTCTAAATCATTAAGAACTTTCTGCAAGGATTCCAGTGATACCTGATCTGGTAGATCAGATTGATGTCCTAAAATCAGAAGGGACATTGTTACATAGAAACTGTTATACTTTTAAACTGATACAGAAACACAAGGTGTTTTAAATAGTATATAGATTACCTGTTTTGGCTCTAACTTTAAAGATTTCTAAAAGGAGTGAAACTTGGTCTTGTTCATTTGGTGTCAATCTTAATCCATTACGAAGTGTTGCCAAAGATTCTGTATTTTGTTCTAAGTTGTATTGAGCAACGCCAAGTCTGTAATATCCCTAGAAATTTGAATGTATATGATTAACAAAATGCCAACACTTTCAATATCAATATCCGATATCTATTGTTCTGCTAAGAGCTATACATTTTCTTGCATAAAACCTCCAAAATCTTTGCTGAGGTTTAAAAAGTAACATTCAATAGCCTAGATAAAATAAAAAAATTACTTGTAACTTGGAGGCACAAGAATCATTAACATAAGAATATAGTACAGTAGCACCTAACTATAGATTGTTAAGTGTTATTTCTATACTCTTGAACTTGAGATACTAATGAAAAACAAAACATTCGGAATGTACAGTACTGGAACAAGTAAAACCAAATTAAAACACAATGTTTTGTCTGCATTAATGTCTGTAAGATTTTCAGATTGGAATAAGCATCTTTTCTTAGAATATTTAAAATAAGTGACAAGTATTTAATCACATCAATAAAGATACTATTATATACATCCACATTTCATTAATGTTGGTTGACTTCTACAGATTAAACAAACTTTCATATTCATCTCCATGGTACTCATCAGTAAGTCTGCATAAGAATTTGTGTTTGTATTTATCAACTGTCGTACAAGTTTATCGGTACAAAATGTTTGAATATAGACACAGTCATTTAGTCCTTACAATGCTGACATTTGAAAAAACTGCAAAATCATATTTTTGTAATTTTTGTCTAAACTACTCAGACATTGTTTTATATGAAGTATAAAATATTTTAGTTATTTTTTATTATAATTATAATTATTCTTACAACAATATCTTTGTATTGGTATCTCTAAGACAAGATGTGCTATAATATATATAAACTCTAAATAAGTAGAATTCACTTAGTTAATTTTTAGTAATGTATAAAAAAATGATCCACCATGTGGTAAGTGGAGTTTCAGTTGCATTTGTAACAGCAGGTCATAAACAGTAAAATATACTTCAATCTCACAATTCCACAGTAAAACTATTTTTTATAATATATTTATAATCATCATCTTTAATAAAATGAAGCTTAGTGACACATACATTGTGGATCCATAGTGTAGTGGTTAACGCTCTTGCCTTTGACAGAGCAACCCCGGGTTCGATTCCCGGCAGGAGCAAATATTTATATCTTGTACAGAGATTTACAGATGAGACGTTGGGCAACATTTCCATGTGGAGGGACCTACTGTCCTCACGGGGCCATGCCCACTATATGTTTATGTTGCGTGCCCCACTAGTCTAACAATATACATTAATTGTCCTTGTCAGCTAGTGGTGCAGTGTTGTGTATGTGAGTGTCTGTAAGGTGTTAATACCTAACTTGAATAGAAAATAGAAAAAAGTGACAAAACCACAAATTTGGTCCAAAAAAGTGGCACAAATACAATAACTATTTTTGGTGTGTAAAAAAGTTTACTATATCATTCACTCATTCATAGAACAAGATATACTTTATAAAATGATGAGTGAATAAAATCATAAAGGTGAAACTTCAGTGAATGGGATGTTGATTTTAAAAATTGAATGAGATGTCTGATAAAACAGGAAATCTTCACTAAAATACAGTAGGTGTAGTAACCTTTTGTTATGTGTGCATCTTTTTTCTTCCTGGTTAGTTTAAAAAATGCTCATGATGTATTGATAAGTGCCTGGAAATTCTTTTTTTACAATGTTCAATGTTAAAGAGAAAAATAGATGCATTTCACCTCTTTTTTAGTTTTATACAGAGCAGGACAGGTGCATCTCCTTGACTTCCATACTCCACTTCAATTTGTGAAATGACCTGCAGTTATTCCTAGTATAACACAATTATATGCAAAAACTGAGACATTTCTACTTGCTAAAAATAAGTTTAGAAATGTACATTGTAAAAATTTGAAAGTTGGTGTGACAGTAGAATCTTTAAAAGAAACTTATATCTGCCTTCTAACTAAATTTGAATGATGTTCGTGGTGATGATGATGATGATGTTGCTACAAATGGACAACTTCTCCTATTTTCCCTTTTACATTTTTTCAAATTTTGGCTCAATAAACCTCCATGGATATGGCATCCCCTACCTCTGGTGATAGTCTGAAGAATGCCCCTAACAGACTGCATGCTCTACCACCACGAGTCCTGATATGATCCAGACCTCATTGGGTTGGAATGGTAATCTCACAAGAGGATGATTCCATATGCTGTCCGTTATCATCCATTTCAATATCCCTGATGTTTTTTTCAGGTGGCAGCAGTGGAAATTATTGTGATTATATTTTTATTATTTTTCTAAACTTGAATCTTCCTGTGAAACAGATGGAAGAATATACACATTATGCATGCCGTTGCAGAAGACAGAGGCATACTTATGAGGTATGAGAAAAACTTACTTTCGAGGCATACACTAAACGTACATTGTACGTTTTTTGGGGTCTAATTATCTATTATCTATTATCATCATGCAATCACCACTAGTATATTTAATTTATAATTTGTCTTTCTTCTATGTAAGTAAAAATGAATATAAGAAAACTATATGATGATGTCATAGCTATCCTATGTTTTATACTTCTACACTTTAAATAGACTTATCCAAGATTTATCTTTTTATCTCTTAGGATAAAGGAAAAAGATAAATTCTATCTGATACAATATATTATGTAGTTTTTGCATGGTAGTAAACAGTCTTAAATATATAACACATAGAGTCGATTAAATTTCTTGTTCTGAGTCAATATCATGCTTTCTTCTAAGATTAAACCACTCAGAGCTAGTTGTTATCAGTCTAAAAATAGCTTTACTAATAAGGAATAATAATATCCAACTTACTCCAGCTTTCAACATTAAAGTACTGTATACAACTTAGGAAAGTTTCAAACATTCAAGAGCTGTGAGTACTAGAAAGAATCATGCAAGAATCCCCACTCAGAAGCATCACGCTGTAGTACCTACAGTACCACAAGTAGTTGATGTGTTTGTTCTTGCCTTGTGTGTGATTGAATTTTTTTTCAGACAGATAAAACTCAGAATAATGAAAGAAATAGACCCATAAATTAGATATCTCAAAAACAAATTACCTTATACCACATAGGATCTAATTCCACACATAGCTCTGCTGCATCTTTGGCCTTCTGGTATTTTTTCAGCTTGAAATTGACTAGAGAAATATTTGATGCAATATCTCTCTTGAAAATAGTTTCTTCATCAGGTGCAACTGTGATAGCAAAGTCATATGTTTGCACAGCTTTAACATACTCACTGTTCTGGTAAAATGCCTTCCCTAGATCTTTCCATTTCTGTGAGATAGCCTAGAAAAAAATAGTGTCCACGTTTTATTAGTCCCTGAGAAGTTTATTAAAAGATATATAATTATTAAGAAGTTATCTTAAGGTCTGGAAATACACTGCTATTATTTTGCCTATAATTTGAATTATAAGTGATTTATAAAAGTGTACATATAAGTCTTTATCATTTTTGCTATAATTCCTTAAATTTGTAAGCACACCTATTTTTCTGGCTAAAATCTTCGAAGAAATAAAACTACAATTCTACAATTCAGTTGAAATTATAGGACATGTCTATTGAATTGAAACAATACAGGTTAACGAAGCAGCAAACTGATTCTTTTAAAAACAATGCAGCCTATATAAATTAGTTGTAAACAAAAAGTGTTTTGCAGACTCTGTAACTACTTGAATGAAACAGAAAAACAGAAATGAAAAACATGGAAGATGGAAGCAATTATTTGGCTTAAACCTTAAACTTAATATTTGTCTATGCAAAGCAACACTTAAAACAAAACACAGAAAATTATCTTCTTCTTTATTCATGTTTATTTCTTCTACGTCGATTTTTCAATCTGCTGCTGCAACAATACACCTACCTCCGGTTTCAAAAACATAATATAGGAAAAATTAATTTTCACAAAAATACAGAATGTGTGGTTGAAGAAACAGTACATAGGTAAAATTAGATCAAAATGCAGAGCTCTGACCATGAAGAAAGTAGAAAATATATTTTTAAAAAGTTTGTATTCGATTTTCCATTAAGTTTTTTGTAATCACAGCTCTCATAATAATTACCTATCATTTATTTTCATTAAACACTTGAAGAGGAGAACATGTGTGTGCATTATATGTTTGAAACTGGTCAAAGTTCAATTGTCTTGTAAATATTTCCTTATTATTTTCCTTATAATTCTCCTATAATTTGAATTATAAGCAAAATAAACAGGCCTTTATACATCTTCTATAAATATTTCTCCTTCTCAGTTAGTGAAATGTTCTGGCAAATAGCAGGAAATTACCTGTTCAAATTTTGTATTGTTTTAAATCTTGACAGAAGTTGTCAAACCATTTTACTTGAATATTTATTTTTCAGAAATACAATTGGGCAATTTTTCTCATGAACCACCAATTTATCTCATAAACCACCTATTTTTCTCATGAACTGCCAATTTATCTCATAAACCACCTATTTTTCTCATGAACCACCAATTTATCTCATAAACCACCTATTTTTCTCATGAACCACCAATTTACTATCATTTTTATAATTATATACTACAGTGTTAGAAAACAAAAATTTTACAATGTATATAGGTTGCTGAGACACAAAGTACATTAAAAAAAGTCTATATGGGAATATAAAATTTCTCAATGATTGTTAGACATAAAATGTCAGCTTAATAGGGTACTAAGTATCTATTGTACAACAAATCTAAAAGACAAAATACTGCAACTCTGCCCAACGTAAAATGTGTTTCATTTGTTTTCCAATCCCAGCACATTCCCTGCTTTCTATTATTAACAATAGTGTTGATTCCCCCAGTTATATTTTAAATTTCAGTGTCTGATGTCATAGAAACCAGTATGATGCAAGTTCACTCTTCACCACAATAGTTATTATTAAATACTTTTGAAGGAGTATTTATTCTTACAATATATTTCCTGCACATGCTAAATTATAAAATTTGTTTCTTTATGTTCCATAAATCAATCTTTTGTTTTAATTTTTACAGTGGAATCATTAAAGTTCTTTCACATGCTCCATTGTTTAAAAAATTTAACAATGTGTACATAATTTTCAAGGCTGTGTATGTAAAGACTGATGTTTAGAGAAAAGACAAAAAAGCGCTAAATAAGTGCCACACGCTAAATACATAAGTGCCACGAATGTAATTTTCAATTAATTTCCCTTCGTATCTAAATAAGTGCCACAAACATAATTTTCAATGTATCCCTTTGTATATGGCACTAAATAAGTGCTGCAAACTTAATTTTCAATGCATTTCCCTTTGTATCTTAGTGCTAAATAAGTGCTACAAACATAATTTTCAACACATTTCTCATCGAATCCAGCACTAAATAAGTGTTGTGAACACAATTTTCAATGCATTTCCCTTCGTACGTTAACTACTTGATGCAAGCAAAAATGTCAGACAGATTAAACACTCCTTATTTCAACCCCTGTTCACTCATAATTTAAAACATGTATGTAACATGGAAAATGTTTAAAAAGTCAATCTGGTTTAATTTGGATACATTTATTTATTTATTAGATAAAGGTTAGAAAAAGATAAAAAATAACAATAATATAAATAAATTAAATAAATAATTTTTAAAAAGACACAATTCTTTTAAACAACTTTTAAACAACTAATTTGCAGCACCTTTTAGTTATGTCTATATTAATTATTGTATTAGTGGTAGGGGTTGGTATTATTTTAGTGTGTTTAAGTGTATATTAAAAATATACTTTCCAATAAACTCAAAAGGGAACAATTTGAGACAGGCGTATAATAATAGCAATAATGACATTGAAACATTTTATGTACATACTACCAATACATATGTTTTTCTGGCAATGAGTTTCGTTCAATACCAAAACACTTGGAAACGGTTTTTTACAACCCAACATAAGAACAGTGGAGAAGGAGAATTAAAAAACAATGTATTGATTAAACTCACTGCATACATTATAATACTCTTTTGACACAAGAACGAGCTTTTCTATATTGCCTAAAAAAAGCTGATAAGGAATCAATGTAAACAAGAGGACAAGGAATAAATCTTTAAACTTTATGCATAGATACAATGTACAATGTGCTCTATGTTAACAATGGTTTAATGACTGCTCTTAGCAACGAAACCATTTGTTAACAATCAAGCATTTGTGCAAATTTCACCATGTATCTTATAAATATTTAAGTAAACTTTGACTATATTTTTAACCAAATGTTATGATAATTTTGCTATGCAGTATAATTAATATTTCTTTTTTCTTATAAATCGTCAATTATCATTTTCTACAGCAAGTACTGCAGGTACATACATATTCACTCCTTGTCTTCTTTTTGTAATCACTGGATGCAATTTTGTTTGCAACTTTCCTTGGAATATCAAATGCAAATTGAGCACAATTTATTTTTAGTTGTGCTATTCCTGTGATGAGAATCACAAAGAGATTCAGAACAGTAGAAATGATGATCTAGCACATTTGCTATGTAGAAAGGAATTGACCAGCATAATATCAACTTCTCAAAATAAATATTTACAAAGAAATAAGTAAATAATTCAGGTATGTATAGCTACCGTGTCTTTTATCTTGCATGTGTCATAACCAAGTTCAATCTTTCTGTAAGCCATTGAAGGTCTATTTTCTTTGATCAAACAAAATGCTAATTCTGTGCATGTCATTCGTAGTTTCACATAGTCAGCTGATGAATCTGACAAAACCAATGAGCAGTTAAAATAGAACTGAGCTTTATTGTAATATTTCTTCAACATGAATTTTGAAGCATTAACAAACCATTCATCTCTCAATGATTCCTAGAACAGACACAATTAGTCATTTCCCAGAAATCTAGAATGGTATAATAGCAAGACGATATAGTTTTAGGGCAGTTTGTTGTAGTAGTGTAAAATGTCACTTTCTGGTCTTCTTTTTCTAAATTACACCTATTGTATGATTTTTCAAAGTTAAAAACTTATCATGGGGGTGAGGATTTTATGGCCACTGATAAGATTTTCTACCGTCAAAAACCTATTGTGAGTGAGTTTTTACTGTCACAAGTTATTGCTAGTCTCAGTTGGAAAACGTTTTCACATTTTTAATCGGGAAGGGACTGTTTAACAGCCCCTGAAAATGCTGGATTACCTTCTGTCTTATGCTATGTGTTTTAAAGATGTGCATTGGAAAGGTTAACTGAAGATAATAGGATGGAACTTATAAAAGTTGTTAATGTGAAAAGAGCAATTTGACCCCCATAGTTTTCAAATAAAAAACTGTAGGTCTGGGGTAAAAATAAAGAATACGCACATCAATTTATATTTATCTGTTGTGGTCCAGCTGTCCTTCATTTATTCAGAATGATTTACCAAGTCCTCATTATCTAGTTTTCTAGTTCTTAAAATAAGTGTTTTTATGCATCATTATATGCATGCATTTGAATAAATTAACAATAAAATTGTCATTACTACAACATATCTCAGATCACCTTCATAGATGTTGCAAATGAACTTTCAAAATGTATATACATAATCTAATGTCGAGAGGAAAATAATCCGTCCAGTTAAACTTTTTCTTAAGACTGTCGTTATCTCTTGGTTATCTGTCAGTTTTGAAAATGAATTGCAATATTATTTCAAAAACATAAATATTATATTTTATTCTTGTTAAAACTCCATGTAGGAGATGCATGAGCATGAAATGAAAATAAACAGAAATATAAAATTAAGAAAAGAAAGGAGGTGGAACTCTAGTATAAACTTTAGCAAATACAGAGTTTTTACTGTTTTAGTTTATTTTAGTGCATTTTTCTTCATTTCTAGCCTTAAAATATACCCTTCAACTTTCTCTGGTCATAAAAATTTGCTTTATACATTTCTATGCTCGTTATCCTACATTTTTGGCCCTAAAAACTTATGCTCTTTTCAGGCTGTAAGAATGTGCCACATACACACCTATTTGTCTATTTTCTTTGTTTCTGGTCGTGAACTCACTTTTCACTTTTCTACATCCATTCAACTGTTTTAGGTTGTGTAAATGTGTTGTGAACATATCTCTACATTAACTTTTCTTCCTTTCCAGTGTAGGAACATATATCTAAGTACGTTTTCTTCAATGTTGCGGTCATTTTAATTATTTTCAATGTCTTGTTTTCAAGAAAAATAATGCTTTTACAGCAATCTAGGATTAGTCTCTAAAAAGGTTTTTCTACCCTTCTGACTTCACCATGGGGCCTTCACAGAGTCACTAATATTACGAACATCTTGAAAAAGTTACTTCAACCCTGACAGGTTCTATACACCCTGCTACATCCTACACCCGATACAAAACAGAACAAAATAAAGTATAGAAAACAATTTCTTTGTTACAAATGTGTAAAGAACTCTTTGCTTTAAAATACAGAATGGTTAGAAATGAAAGATCTCTGCCATTTTATGTAATGGACCTACACAATGCCAAAATCAACTATTTGCTTTTATTACCCAATTTTTCAGGACAAAAGTATAAAACCAAATTTCTCATGTTTGTTCATGTTCAGCCAACAAGAATTCTGTACTGACTATATAGACAAATATATTAGGCCACATTTTTATATACAAAGGAAAATAATTAGATTTGACTCTGCTATTCTAATTCTTCATCCATTTCTGAAGTTACTCAATTTGACTGAGAAAGACACATTTATGATCAATCAATAAAGATTTGATGAACATCTTGCTTACTTTACTTGATTATCTGTTGAGATATGGAATTACAACTTATTTTGTACATTCACATTTGTTTACTTTTGCACAAACGTTTTATAAAAGAAATCAACTTATAATTGAAGTACAAATCAAGGCATTCATTTTTCAACAGTTATATACAAACTCAAACAAAATGACAATTATCTTTTCGTATTTGTTCACTGTTGATTTGGTTCCACACATAAACCAAACAAGATTATGGAGTTTTGTTTCACTTATGGTAGAAACAAATGAGACAAGAAAAATAAACAAATCTAAAATTCAAACAAAATTTTACTTTTAATTTTATTCCACCCTATACATAGATCAAATAAGACAGTGTTTATTTTGATTCATTCATACACTTTCTTGTCAAATGAAACAACAACAAATAACACCACTTTATATAAGTCAACCACTTTTTCTTCCTTTATCGTGGAAAGAGAGCAGTCAATCTGGTTAATGATCAATCTGGTTAATGTTCAATGACAAAAATCACTAATATGTAACTAAATGGAACTATATCAGATTAAATCTTCGGGTACTTTCATTTAAATATCAATACAAAAAGAACCAACCGTGCAGAGAGAAAATACAAAAACATTCTGTTAAAAAATACCTAGATAGACCAAGCATCTCTCTAGTTTCCACCCCCATACAGAAGTATGAATATTTTATTTAGATGTTTTTCTCATACGTCTCTACACCTGTGAATCAAAATAGGCATTATGGTATAAATTTACATCAGAAAACAAAATATCTCCCAATACTGTGTTATTTAATATTAAATAGTTTGACCATGTACAGTACAGCTTGAAAGTAATGTTACGCGTACGCGAAGATTAATTGCTATCTGCGCGAGGCAGCACTCTTTGATGAGAACATTCTCTTAAAATTATTATTGTGCTGTATAATAAGTTTGCTCGAATCATTATGTTTAGTTAAAATAATAGCCTACGCGATGGTAACAATTGATGTTTCATTCTCTTCAAGTCTGAATAATAAGTCTGCGCGACTCATTAGTTCAAGTTATAAAACAATGCTCTACGCGACGGTAACAATAGTTGTTTGACTTCGCGAAAGCTTTTGTTACTTTCCATTGTATTCTTAATTTCTTGAGGAATGTCTCCTGAGACAATTATATTACGTGCTGCTAAATGTAAAATATAAAGAGATCAA
>JANTOQ010347575.1:0-12389 GCA_027564595.1 Bythotiara depressa
TTTAAACTTTTTAACATCTTCAAATAGGGCACTGCATGCGATTATCGCACTCAAATTGGGGCTGGAATATGCACTGTCATGTATCAACAAATTATGAAAGAAAGAAATCAATTAATTAATTACCAACAAACTTTTGAGCGCATTTATTCTAATAGTAAATAATGGCCATGTGAAGATAGAAAAATGTGCATAGTGACCGACAGACGGCAAAATCCCATTTGTCTTAAACTCGTCACTATCAAATTTTTTATATTTTCTTATTTTCACTACCTGCTTTCTTCCACCATCCAGTCTGTCCATCATGATCATCATACTTTGTGAATCAGCCCATTGCTTGCTTTTCTCTAGTCATGATCATCATACTTTGTGAATCAGCCCATTGCTTGCTTTTCTCTAGTCAGTTGGTTATTGAAAGCATTAAACAGTTTATAATAGATCCATTCATCAGATAAATCAATAAAATATATTTTATGCCTATTACCAGATCAATAAAATACACTTTTAGCTTGTTTTCAATTTCGTTGTAAATTATGTTTGTCAGCTTGTCTGACAAAATATTGTTATGAAGACACGTTTTATTTGAACTTAGAACTTGTTTTTCTTTTGTTGGTTTACCACCATTTTTTTGTTCAATGGCATACCAGTTATGGCAAGTTGGTAATCTTGGTTGAGGATCGACTCTATTTTTCTATTGTGTTCAAATATATATACATATTATATAAGCATACTTGAAATTCCAAGAAAGAATACAGAGGTCGTGTAAATTCTAGGTTTCATGTTTACTTCTTTTAACTGTGGATCTTGCCGTAGAAGTGTGGAGCCGCAGATCTTACCATAACAACAAACATAACCAAAATTGCAAGCTCCAAGGAAAGAGTTAGAAAGAAAATAAAGTGAGAAAGTAGAGTCATCTATGCACCATTCAGCAGTTATTGTAACTCTATATTATGACTGAAGCATTGTAACATAAACACAGGGTACATGTTTCTTCAGTACTGACACATGAATGTAAAGAACACCTCTTTGGTTTTTGTTGTTGTTATATGAGCCAATATCCATTTCCAACTTTGAAAAAATCTTAATTAATTTTTAAACATTTGGAAGTGCAATGGTAATGAGGAACAAAACTCCTGTGAGTATATTTTTGCATAAAGAAAAAAAATTATGGATGGATTGTTCAAAGGAAACACAATTCTGGACCATCATGAATAATTATTCAAGAAAAACAATAATACATATAATGCAAAAATATTTTGAGAAATTGAAGCTGAATCAATAAGTAAATAAACAATATATAATGTAATATAAAACAGGGCCTTAGGAATCAGATGCCAACCTGTTTCCAGGGGTCTACTTACTGCTTACAGAAGTTTGGTATGTTATCCATATCCACACAACTATATAATTATAATGCTTTGGTAACGTAAGCATATAATGTAAGTACATTATCCCTAGAAAGACTTCCCCTTGGCTTTTTAACTTTTTAACTGAATCAATAATTGTTTGTTGCTATAATTATTTATTTTACTTCCCTTATCTTTTAATTATTTTGCACAACTCATGAACTAATATAATTAGATTTCTGCACAAGTCAGAAATATATTTAAACCGGATTGTTCATCGTCTCCGAGCATTAGCACTACTGTGGGTTTTAGTTGTATTACTATTGACCCTGGGAAATTATAAGGTAGCTGAAAAATGGCTGCAATGTCAAAATTAATATTAGAATTAAGGGACCAGAAACCTGCTATATTTACATAATAGGCATTAAAAACAACAACGATCATACACAAAATGATTAAATCTTTTCTCAATGTTTAAATATGAAAACAAAACAAACAAAAAATGAAACTGCATTTTGGTGTGCTTGAATACACTATCATCAGTACAATAATGGGCGTGGGTAATGTCAATTTTGAATTTCAAACCAAACTTTCGAAAGGCAGGGCACACTATAGTGATATGCAGAAATCTTTCAGCCACTTATGGCTGTTTATTATTAAATATGACTACTATTTTCATGGTTATTCTGTTATTCTATATCCTCACAGATTTTTGTTTAGATGTTTGTCTTTTGGCAAGATAATCAAAATTCATGTGAATGAGGTTAGTAAAATAAGTAACCAATGAGAAGTGGTAATGTAAGCTCCAACCTCTTTTGGAGAAAAGGAAATAAGATTCAGTTTACTCGATTAACTTAAAAAAATAACCTGAATGATTTACTTGTAGTTATTTACTGTAAGTAAATTAATTGACTGGTAATATCTTTCCAAGTAGGGAAGGGTGTCCCGCATCAATATCTACTTCTATTCTCATTTTCTAGACTTGATGTGTGGTTAAAATAAAATCTGCAAAATAATATCCCATCAAGATTGTAGGTGTACTATGTATGAGGAAACTGTTTTCTTTTAATGACAAGTATTCATCAATTTACATTACATTAGTTACATTAGGTAGTCTTACTGGAGGTTCCTCTTTCCTAGGTGGTGTGACTTTTACCTCTACTATGGTTTAAGAATCACTTACCCTTGATCACACTCATAATGCTGAGAGTTAACCAGAGAGGAACAAAGTACTACTTTTTTAGCCTTAGGTATGACTCAGCTGAGGTTTAAAACATGACCGATTGTACATACAGTAGGAGCGCAATACATATCTTTTCAGCACTTACATTTGAGGGTTACTGCATGTTTTGTTTGTCTTGGCCAGCTAACTAACCAAATTTTGTTTTGTTAAAAAAGTAAAGTTTAGTACACTGCATGTATATAAGGCTATTATTCACCACAACTGTGTGTATCCCTCCATAACACCCATACCATAGCATCCCTACGGGGCATATGTATACAGGAAAAAAACTTTCTGCATGATTTAGAGTTTTCACTGTGTGTCAGTTAAGATCCAGTAACATAATAGGGCTATGATCTTTCACAAGCCACGCCGATGCAGCTAGATTTACTAGTAGCTTTTAATGGATGGATTTCACAAAATGATCTTTACAACATCACCTTGTGTTTCCAATTTTTAAACATTCGCAGATTTTTCATATGTAGGTGCAAGTAGTCAGAGTAAATGGTAATTAGCTACATTTTATTAACTACACTAATTTAGCCAGGTAAATATAAATAACTATATATATATATACACAACCAGTAATTCTTTCAGTAATGGCAGTCTTGAAGTTTGGTTTATTTCAAGTTTTCAAAACTCTAGTTTCTGCCATCATAGTTTATTATATTTTCTCAACTGTCTTTTGTGATAATGTTTTGATGGAAGTTTTAGATCATGGTATTTACGAAGTAAGTCTTCTAAACTGGCAATATCCTGTGTGATGCTACAAAATGAGTCAAAGATCGGAGTTTAAAAAATGTATGATTTTCTAACAGAAGTTGAACTGATTCTATATTGAAAGAAATGAAGTAAAAGTTGAAATAACCAATGAACTTGTAAAATCAAATGTTTGAAAAATTTATACGGTCCTTACCTGTTATGTCAACAAATTGATTCAACTTGGTAGTGCCACAAAATTGTATACAGAAGCATGAACCTGTTATCTCCCTAAAAAGAAAGGTTTCAAGGTGTTACAAGTTAGTATTTAAAAATGGCCCTGGATAAATTTATTTATTTACTTAAAAATGTTTTTCTTAACGGAGAGTACATGATAGAGCAACTGAACATTCTTCATGAGTTACTATTCAGTTTCATACTAAGTAGAAATTAGTTTTCAATTGATAAACTTTACTAATAATTAATAATTAGGAAAAGTGTTAGAAATCAAAATAGATTTTAGGGAGATAATTTTCACTTATGACATATGTTAACCATTTTCAACTTACCAAGAACCTTTATTTTTCTGGAAGAAAACCGGTAAAAGAATTGGTTAAGCTGAATGAGATATGCATCATAGAAAACTTTAGTGAAATCAAGACTCTTACGACAAAAGATTTGAACTATAGAAATAGTACAAACAATAGAAGCACTAGAGTGACCAGAGAAACTAAACTATTACCATAAAATTCACCAAGCCTACCTGCTCCTATAACGTTTGGCACTAAGACTGGAAAGTAACAATGATGACAATACCAGACAAAAATTTACAAAGGTATGGTTTTAATAATCATGCACTGTATTATTTACATTTGTGGTATTATAAATTGATCTTAACAAGGCTCTGATAATTAATTAACCATAATTACTATTTCCTAACATTCTATGACCTACTATAATTACAATAACTTGGTTTCCAATTGAATGAGGATCACCATAGATCACCTAGATCACCATAATATTAATTCAATAAACATTAAACATGAAATTATAATGACTCTACAAAAACATAAAATACCTTAAATGTCCTAATATACTAAGAACCAAATAACCAAAACAAAAAATGGTTTCTTTATAATATAGTATTTAAAAAAAGGAATATTCACTGTGTTCACCTGGAATACCTCCCATATATTCTCCCTTTTTGAAGATGTTAATTAGTTAAAATAAATAGCACTTAATTAGGGGAGTCCAAATAAAATGCACCATATAATACAAAAAGAAGTTGGAAAAGGCTATAACAAAGTAAATAAATAAAGTTTTTAAAATAATATTTTATAGAATAGCAAAATGTTTTCATTATAAGCACTTTGATGCATTGTGAAAATAAGATATTTTTTCTTCAAATAAAAATCATATAACTAATCTAAAATTCTCATTTATTGAATTTTAATTTTATTCTTTAGACACACTGAGATCAAACCTCAAAATGTTTCAAACTTACCATAAGAAATGGCTGCAAGTTTCCAACATGTTTAACTGTGGTATGTGCGGTAGCAGAAACTTGAATTCTACTTCTTCATAATCATCTCCTTTATTCTTCTTTTCATTTAAACACCTGTTTATGTTTACAGTACATTTTTTATGACAGATTTATAGTTATGGTATGTCGTTCAGTTTAAATCTTGCTACCATTTATTTCCACTTCTCCTGGACAAAATAAGTAAGTAGGACATGTGGTACAAAGCACGGAAATTATGGAACACATTGTTGCACATAGAAATGTTCATGTTCAATATAATTCATGTAATCCTCAGATTTCCTTTTACTAGTCATAAAAGAACATATTTTTTCTATTATTATCCGATATATTTTTTATCATGGTTTTCTATCACATTGCTTCCAAACAAGAAACAGTTTTTATTATTTGTAATAACTTAAATAGAATCGATTCCCAACATCTTTTAGATATATAAGCCCTTATTTGCTTGTTCTGTTCAATGAGAAGAATCTATTATTGATAAAATGGAAGGCCAATATGATTTTTTATATAAAATGATTAAGCATGATTTGATTGTGATCTGTAACTAAAATTAGAGTGCATTTGATTTCAAACCAGAAGCGTGTGTAAGACATAAAGCATGTAGAAATTTTCTGAAAATCGTAGAAAAAGATAATAGCTTATCAAAAGGTTGTGAGAGCCTTAGGGTGCATTTGATTCACACCCTCTAAACAATCCAAACAATCTAAATTCATCTAAAATCCATTTCTTTCGCATTTCCAGATGGTTTGGGTTTCCATCTAAATCATCCTGCCTCAGAGCAGGATGATTTAGATGGTTCAAAACCATCTGTCCATTTGTTTCATTCCAGAGCACCATCTAAATGATCCAAAATCCAAGCAAACTCAAAGTCCCAAACACTCTACACTTGATATTGGTAATAAAATCGTAGACAAACGAGTATATATGGAAGAATCGTCAGCCATTAATGGTGCCTCGTTGTTCCAATCTTTTTAAGAAAAGCAAACAGCCCAAATTTTTAAAGTGTGTTCAAAGTAATGAAGACAAACAATCTAGTTCATCCAGATTTAATTTCTTTTTCACAGAAGATGAGTTGGATTATCTGGATAGTTGAGATCTGCGAATCAAATGCACCCTAAACCTATTTCATTTTCTCTATAAACAGAATCAATTTTTTTTTCATTGTTTAAAAACAAAACAATACGTAATTGAAAATATTGAAAAACAGAATGAATGAATGAATGAATGAATGGAGCATTGCGAGAATGAAAACACAATTTCTTAAATGTTCTCACAACGGTGTTACTAGAATCTGGTTAAAAATTATTTATAACTATTAACGAATTATAACTATTAACGAATTATAACTATTAACGAAGCATTGTTGTGCATATTTTTTATACCTCAATTGTGCTGTGCTGAAATATTGATCAGGTTTTAATAAACTGAAGTCCTGTTCTACTGTTTATTGGATTTTACCAAGAGCTTTCCAGAAAATTTATTCACAAGATTAATCTCCTATGGAAATTTATAAAAAGAAAAAGGAAAATGTGGCAGTGTTAATAATTAGAAAGAACGTCTAGCACCACTTTAAACCTCTTCATATTAACATCGAAAACTATTCCTAAATTGACAAGAACATAATATATTCCAAAACTCGCCAGTTTAAAATACAAGTGATGGTCACACTTACTTCATATAATACAAAATAGTTATATATTGTATATTCAGATTTATTATAATTCATTTGGTTTTTCAATTCTTTTATATATATTAAATGGTAAATGTGTACTATGAATATAAAATTTTATGAATATTTCAGCTGTCAATCATATATTACAGAGATAATTTATTCCAAGCCTATCATCATTGAGATTTAATTTAATAAAACAAAGGAAAGGTTTTACTGACGACCAAACAGTTGTAGTTCAGTGGCATTCAGTTATTTGAACTGAATACATAAGTACCTTGACTATATTGAGGACTGAAAAAAAAATATTACATAGCTTGTAACTGTAAAAAGTCAATTTTAACTTTAGCTAGGGAAGGTGGCTTGTTATTGGGCTTCGCCATTCAAAAGTTATAAAGATGAGTTGCAAGTATAGCATGTTTTTCATGGCAGCATATTTGAATCTTTCAAGATAACTTTGTATATACTGATGTTGTAAAAAAAGAAAAATATCTAAAATTATCGGTTTAGCATGCAAAACAAGAAACAACAGAAAATCATAAATTAAAAAAAATGTTTTTAAATACAAGCTAAGAACATCATTAACCCTTTGGTTACCAAGGATGTATAATATATAATATCCTAAAAGTGCTTCTGTTGTGGCCAGTGGTTTTATTACAAAATAACCAAGGATGTATATATATATGTCCTGAACCCATTCTCACAGTGACCAAGGACACATAAACATTGTCATACCAATAGTTTTTATACAGATTATTTGCTTGACTTTAAAACTTCACCATTTTTAATGTTTGCCAACATTTATCAACAGACCAAGTGATTTATTGTATATTTGCAGAATCTGAAAGTGAACCATCAAGTAAAGAAATGTTCAAGCTCAGATGATGAACCTGACATAGGAACAGTTATATACAAACTATGCAAACTACTGGCAGAGGTGGTGGTGTAGTTAGATGCAGTAGTTCGAACCAGAGGAGGAAGAACATCTTCTTCTGCAAGACCACAATTTAAAACCAAGGGAGTGCTAGCAAAGGAGCAAAAGGAGAAAGAACTTGAAGAAAGGTGGAAAACAGAAGATCATCGTCCTGTTGTGCCTGATTTTATAAGCGAGTCAAAAATAGTAATAAGTAGTAATCCTCTCTTAAAGTTCCCATAAATCGTTTTCAATCAATTCATTTTGCATTACAAATAACCCTAATCAATTTAATTGAATACTTAGTATCAAGATTCAAAACAGATTACACACCAGGATGATGCTATGAATGAAGAATTGTTGTTGTGGAAAGGGAGACTAGGCTTTAAACTTTAAAACAATACATACATAAGAAGACCTCCTGATTTGGTATGAAAATGTTTAGATTATGTGAAGTCAATGGTTATTTCCAGAATTCCTTTGTTTATCTTGGATAAAAAACTGACATACATCCTGATGATGTTGCAATTAGAAAAGAAGTTGGAAAAAGTGGCACCATTATTCCTAAGTTAACAACATGTTTATTTATCCTTTATAACAAAATGTTCCCTGCAAAATTCTGTTCCATACAGTTTAAACTTAATGTTATCAATGCAACTCTCAATTGAGCTTCCAAACTCCAGCCTCCCAACCATTGGACGCCACTTTCTCTGAGCCATTTTCTCCGACTTGTACCTCCAAAAGAACATAAGAATAATCCACAAAAATGTTTTGTAGTATTATATACATGAAGAAAGGTTTATGAGAAAAGAGTAAATATCAATGCAAAAACTGTACATCTCATGGTCTTTGCCATGTCCCATGCTTTAAAGCATATCACACAGCCTAATGTAGGACATTGTTATATTTGAATTTGAAGATTCTCTTTCCAAAATTAAAGTTTGGTGTTGCTAAACTTTTCGTGTTTTTATTTTATTTCTCATGGCCGCAGGCGTGTATTTCCTTGTGGTTGTGCTGTTCAATATTTTGACTTAATTCCTTGGTCACCCATGCTAAAAACAGCTTGGTTACTATGTGTAGTGAAGGACATATAAACATATGCCACTGGTCATTCATGAAAAGTGACCTGGCATTCAAAGTGTTAAAAGAAAACAATTTCCATTAAAATATTAAGATTTTTACTTACAAATAAAATGAAATAAAGGATCTGGAAATATATCCTCCTTTATGTTATCCATAATGGGTGACAATCTCTTAAGTGTAACCACACAGGACCCTACAAATTCTTAAGTGACTTAGTACATTTGCAGGAGAATCAGTTAATTTTCTTCACCTGCTTACTGTTTTTGTTCAGTTTCCAAGTTTATTTTTGGCTTCACAGTTATATCTAGTAGATGGATGAAATGACAGAATTTTAGTCCATTTTTTCTCTGATAAAGAAAATCTTGCATAAGCAGGTTTCTAATTAGTTGATTTTAACTATCGAAGTCTGTTTTTTATTGCACTTGCTCATTCAAATATTATAAAGCTGAGTTTCTCACATGTGAAACATGATATGAAAAAACACAAATTATTTTATATTGAATATTTGGGTAAAAATCATTCAAAACTGATTCCTAACATCTCACATGTTTAAAAGAACACTATAACAACACTAAGAACTTCTCAATGCTATAACATGGGAACAACCTACAAAATTTACAGTCAGATTTGAGATTACATTATATATATTCAATACAACAACATTATGCACTTTTCTTATAAATGTACTATTATAATATATACCTATACACTTATATATATATTATTATAACTTCTTAATGCCTACTGGTTGCCCAGGTTTTAAACCAATTCATTTGCAATAGTTTCATTTTTCTGGGGTAAAAAGTAATAAAACAATAAAAAAATTAATATAATTACTACACATATAAAATATTTCAAAACTGCATGATAATTAATAAAACGTATTTCCAATATATATGATTATATTATTTGTTAAATAATTATATATTTGTCAAGTATCAAAAAAATTATAATAAAATATATATGCATGTATCGAAACAAAATAATAATAAAAAAGTGATTAGAATTGAGCATTGTAAGATTAATGTAAATGTTAAATGTTTAAACATAATTATATAATTATATAATCCTAATAAAAAATACAAAAATGTTTACTTTACATTGAAAGAAAAACTACAAAATTAAGAGGTGTGTTTAAACATAAATCCACTTCTAGTACTCATATCACATCATAATCTAATAACTTAAAAGTCTAAGGTATTAAAAGATCCCAAGTTCTTATTTTCACAACGGAATTTGTTTTATTTATTTCATGAATATTTATGCAGGATAAACACATCAGTGCTAAAACACTGTCATTAAAACAATAATTAGTGATTAAAAATCACAGGTAAAAAGTTACTAAAATATTAATACAGATAAAAACTACTATTTAAATGGAACAACCTAAGCAGCAGAATTGTATTTCATTTTTCAGGATTTTGTGCGTTTCTAATTTCATGAATCGTCCCAAATTGAAAATTTTGTATTTTAGTGAAATCCTAAACTGACAAATTTAAAATACTTATTATCAAAATAGGGTCTATAAAAAGAGTAATTATATACGTTTTTAATAATAACAAAGTGATTTTATGAACCTTAAAAACACTGCATCAAAAAAAAATTCATAAAGATGCGTATAATCAAATTGTAAGAACAATAACAATCATGACTCAGCAATTTAAACAAAATAAAATTTTCAGCAATGCTGATCCTCAAATGAAATGTAAACAATTTTACATTGTCTTAACTAAACAAAACAAAGAAAGATAAGAAATAAACATGCAAAGAACATCTACAACATTGCTACAATAACAATTATGCTATTGGTCAACAGCTCAATGATGCTTCCGTTCAATGATGCTTCCGTGTTACAATAACAAACAAAATCACAACTATAACAGCAAGGATTATAGCAATGGTAATAAATATGATTGATAGGTCTTTCCAAGTTCTATAAAATTAAATACAAAATTAACAAGAATTGCAATACCTTAATATAGTCAGGGAGCTGAGAGCAAAAAATTGGAGTTGAGTGTGCAAATTTGGGGACATCCTAAAACTACATTCAACAGTTTCTACAGGGCTTAATAGTAATATTGGTTGGACTGTCTAATTTTACTCCATTTACAAGATATGACAGGTTTTCTTGAAACATGTAAGGGATTCCTATAAGCTCCTAAAAATAGCAAAGAGGTTGTCATTTATTAAAAATAATTACACCATCAGAAAGCTCTTGAAAAACTGTATAGAAACAATTTAAACATCAATAGTTTTATTTTCTATAGTTTTCAAGTAAAATATCTATAAAGGACTTTTCCATGGTTTAAAAAACATTAAAAAGAGTCTAAGGAAAGATGTTTATGAGCAATTAATTATCTCTGAACATCTTTAGAATTTCACTATATTCATTTAATTACCCTTCATACCGTTTTCCACAAACTTTCAAATGCTGTATTTCATTTCTTATTAAGATAACTTTGAAATTTAAGAATTTTTAAGGGATACTGGGTGAAATTAGGTGAAAAGTGCCCCTGAGTGCCACAAGGAAGTAATTTCACCAGGGCCAACCAAACGTTTTTGTTTGTACAAGCTATATGAAATATTTATTGGGTGGTTTTATAATGTCCCTCTCATTTCCCAAAAATATATCTGCCAGCTCCCTGACTAATACCATTTACCACATTAATTCATGCCATTCACTACCCACAGTATTTACAAGTCCTACCACCCAAACCTTTGATATGGCAATTAAGAATGCTTTGGAAAACATCTACTCCTGTAGTTGCAATAGGTTCGAATAGTAAGTTTTGTTGTTTGTAAATTGTTTATGTACATTTGTTTACATGTTTCATTTCACAATATATGTTTAAGACTGTGTATCTGCTCTAATATCAGCTACTAAGGCCTCTCATAATTAATCATTCATTCATTGTTAAATTAAAACAGTTGAGCCAGAATGTGCTATTTGTCACCAAGAAATTTGAGACCTACTTTAAATGTTCTAAAATAAGCCTGGGGATGTTTTATCAAAATAGAATTAGCTTATTTGACTATTATTTCTGATTTCTAAACAAAATCTTCTTTCCAACGGTATATAATATCATGACATCGAAAAAAAAAATTTCACCACCTGCTGATTATCTAATCCCAACAGAAGAACCATTATTCATCATTTTGTTTCCAAGTAAATTTTAGAAAAAGTCACAAAATTTCAGCCCATTTGCACCAGTGGTTCAGTGGTTAAAAAGATTTTTTTTTTAACAGCACTTAAAGGTATTTTGTATTAAATTATTTTGATGGTACCATCTCAATAAAGCTATCACAAGTGACTTTTTACGTCATTACTACAGTTTTATTACAGCATTAAATTTTTTAAGAAAATGTGTGGGATAAGCAGTAACCAAACATTTTCAAATCCATCTTCTCTAGCCTGTTCCCCACTGGTATAGTACCACTGATAAAAGTTCACACATCTTATTCCTGTGACACAAAAGAAACTTTCTTTTTCTAAGAATTTTGTTATGGCTTTTGTTTCCTGTTTGAATATTTTTACATAGCCTTTTCCCTCAAATTAAAAGATGTATAAGACTGGTTTCCACACACTAAACAACATTTAGAAAAAACATTTTACTGTCTGTATAAATATTATTTATTGCTTCTGCAAATTTTTCTACTATATCTTCCTAGAAGACTTATTTTAGAAGTTTTCTTAATGCATGTTTAAAATGTTTAATAAAATGAACACAAAAAGGTGGTTATAAAAATGTTTGTTTCTACATAATAAATATTCTTTTTAATCAAAGTTGGAGCTACTACTAGGCTAGTTCTCACTTCCTCATAATCCAATAAAAAAATAAAAATAATTTATTAAGTCATTATAATGATAAAACATTTTTAATTTAACTAAAATATTATATTTCATCCATTTTGAGAAT
>JANTOQ010347686.1:0-12387 GCA_027564595.1 Bythotiara depressa
TGTCGAAAGTCGGGGAATTGTGTGTCCTCAGTATAAAAATTTCTAATACCCATAATATCATTGAATTTTCATTTGCATATGTAACATGAGGACTTGGGGCGATTCTAGACTATGAATTTGTCTGGGAATTTTTCAAAATTTGGTCAGGGGAACACTGGAAAAGTTGGGGAATTTTATTTGCCTGTCTTTCCGCAACGTTACCTCAAAGTACACGCTAAGCACCACTGCTTTATGGCTTTACATTGTGCGTTTCTCGAAATAGGCTGAAGGTTATGCGTCGCTTGCGTCGTCCTCTTGTTCTATTTACTGACCGCATCAAAGACAAATTAATTTTAGCACAGTTTACATCCGAGATCGCTATTAATTGTTAATTAATTGTTCGTGATCAATGGATATTCAGGATAAACTGATCTAATTTAGCAACCGTGGTCTTTTTATTAGAGTACCCGCATCTGACTAGGTATTATTTATTATTTCTTTATTTAAAGATAACAAATTTACAGATTTTAAAATATAAATATAATAAATGTATACATACAAAAAAAAGAGTATATATATGTATAGCTACTGCATAAATTGTACAGTGCTAATTGACGTCAACTGATTAAAAATAAAATAAGAGATGAATTATAATATATACATACGAACAAAACACTTTGTACATATGTTTTGCATAGACGATATAAGGGCAGTTTTCTGGGACCCATGTTTTAATTTTGTGTTTAAATATTTGCAGTAATGTCGCACTCTTTATTTCTAATGGTATTAGTTTCCATATTTTTGGCCCTAAGAAAGAGACTCAGTCCCATAATGGGTTGTTCTAACATTTTCTGTAGTGTCCCAGTACGCACATCATGGTCAAACAACGTCTTTTCAACGTCGAATGAACGTTACAGACGTCGATATGTGACCATAATGTGCCCACTGGGGGTGTTTAATCCCAGTCGTGTCATAATGAATGCCAACAATTATCTCTTTCTTTTGTTGTAGTTAGGGATAGGTGTTGTTCCAATCCTACACGTAAGTGTATATGTTTATAAACAGAAGCTTATAATTCTCTTGAAGCATGAAAAAGCATAAAGTTTATATCTACAGTGAGTGATCATAAAAAGTTAATGCATATTTTAATGTAATATTTTTTGATGAGGAATTTGAATCTTACCGGTTCAAGTGCAGTGGGTATAACTACCTCCTACTACCACATGCTTCGTGATATATACAAGCTTATGTTAATAAAAGAAAGGACCATACACGGGCTAAAGAGAACTGAAGAACACTAACTCCTTCACGATAAAAGAAAAAGTGGTTTATATTAATTAAAACATAATTGGTATACAAGCTCGCACTTTTTTCAGACGCATTATAAAAATAGACCCTTGTAAATACGAATTCATACCATACTTCAATAATAGCTAATATATTTAAAAAACTAGAAATTAATTAAAATTAATCCAAATATTTCCAATTTCTGTTTATTTATTTTTGTTTCTTCTACTGATATTCTGATTTTTATATTGCTTGTTCAAGGAGGTTTTGTTTTATACGAGGTTTGTTTTCCCAGAAGAGTAAAACAAATATATCACAGAAGAAAATTGCAAATATTTTTAATGAGTAAAATCATTGTTGGTGCTGACGGACTCTAGCCTCTCCACATTTTCATCGGGTTCATCGACAATAAATCCATCTATTAATTAGCCAAATTACCTTTCTCCTTCAAAACATTCAAAGAAAAATAAGCATAAATTGTCTTAAAATGGGAAAGCTACCAGGATTGGATGGAATTGATATCAAATTACTCAAAGCAAGTTGTCCTGTTCAGAAAGTGAAATCACTAATCTTGTTCAATGATATATTATATATTCAATATTATCTACAGACACCTATCTACCACAATAGTTTTCCACAAGTGGTGTGAAAATATCTCAATTTACTAGTTGCTTGAGATTTTGATACTAAAGTCACCGTGGTGGTTCACCAAGTTTGAACAAAGAGTCGTGCCTCGCTTACCTCAGAATTATACCATTTCTGAGATAATTAAATGACATACGTATACTACGTTTTTTTTTTGCCATAACCTACCGCTATCCTTTGTTTTAGGACACTTAAAAGGAAAACGTTTAAAAACGAAAGAAACCCAAGCTACTTACCCTCATTCTCTCAATATTAATAACAACTTTTAAGCCAGAAGTTTCAAATAAATTTTACAAATAATCAACTCTATGAATTTAAAAGCTTTCAAATAAAGTCGCGTGTTGCTCTCTGTTCTTTCCAGAAATTAAATACAAGGAAAGTGGCGCCTGAAAATCGAAAGCAGCCAACGGAGGTATTCTAAGAAATAGGTGTTCCAGAGGGGTATCCTTCCTGGCAAATGGAGGAGTTCTAACAAAATACACAATTTGATGTTCCTGGCAAATTGAGGTGTTCTAGGAACTATGTCTTCCTCCCCAGGAAAATTGAGCTGTTCTAAAAAATTATTTCCCTCTCCGGCAAAAAGTGGTGTTCTAGGAAAAAAAAATTTGATTCCTGGCAAAATGAGGTGTTCTAGAAGAAATAATTCTGTTCCTGGAAAATTGAGCTGTTCTAAGAAAAATAATTTTTGGAGTTCCTGGCAAAAAGAATGTGTTCTAAAAAGAAATAATTTTGTTCCTGGCAAATAGAGCTGTTCTAAGAAAAAAACATTTTTTGGCAGATTAAGGTGTTCTAAGGTAAAAAGGAGTTGTTCCTGGCAAATTTAGGTGTTCTAAGGAAATAAAAACGTCTTCCTGGGATATGGAGGTGTTCTACAAGACTTCAGCAATTTTAGAAAATTTTACTAAAAATATCTTTGCTGGCAATTCAGAACGCCTGTTTTCCTAGAACACCTCCGTTGGCTGCTTCTGCAAAATCATTTGAAACTCGAAAATTTCGCGAAGGTCTCTCAATCACAGCTACAATAATTATAAACAAAGTTTAAAAAACAATCTTGTATATCGTAAATTATAAACGTCAATAAGAAATAGATCTTTTCCGGAATTTATTTTAAATGATGTAATACCGTAAAGTGCCATGCATAAGCCCTTCAAAACCTTACGCTTCCGACCCTGCCATATATAAGTCCACCCATGTATAATCCCAGATAACGAAATCTGGAAGAAAAGACATGTGATTTAAAACATGATTCTTTTCTCGTTAAGATGATGATTATACAAGTGATGATGCATGACTGTTTTATATGTATGTATTGTTTAAGTCTTAACACTTGTTTGAATCGTCTCATTTAAGAAAAAAATAACCGAAGTCGCAAACTTGAAAAAGCATTGTTGTTCTTTAGTATTTCCACTAACACGAAAATGGTGTCCATGTAAAAGCCCACCCAAAAAGGTACTATTCCCTTAGATAAGCCCTGGGCTTATTGCATGACAGTTTACGGTACTATATATCCGTTCTGTTAATTTTCATGGAAAACGGATACCAAACTGGAAATTCTCATCAAAACTTTTGTTTACGGTGAATTTTTCAGAAACATACGACAATTAAATAATAATTTTTGGACTATTGCGACAATTTGCGTGAGAACGAGGCGGGACTTGATGAATGTAAAACTAAAAAAAAGACTCTGACAGTGAATTTATTCATCAACACATGAATGATGAGAAATTCGTATCTAAATCCGTTTTCCAAAAAAATTCGGGATATAATTTTCACAATCCTGCGATTAACCCTGTAAATGCATATGCATGCCTCCTCGTTGTATTAAAGTTCCCATTGGAAACCTTTATAATTTTGAGATTTTACCAAATTTATTTTGCAGTATATTTCCAACAATTATTCCTCGATTTCTCCGAAAATAGGAAGATAACAATCAGATATTTAACCTTCAGATATGTTAATTATACAGGAAACATTCACAAAATAACCGTCACGTTTAAATTATTCTGTTGTAGTTGAAAAAAAATTCATGGTCACGTATCTGGTTTGTACATGATGATAATTATTGCACGTGACTTAAAAATTGCTTCTTTTTAGAACTGTTCCAAAAATAACCTTTTGTTACTCGTGTGGAAGATTACGTTTCAAACATTCGAATGGTTGTTACCTAACATTAAGAACATCACGTCACGAAAACGGAAATATTTTAAAAACAAATACTATTCTAAATATACATATATATATTATATATACATATACATATATATATGCGATACAAAAATTAACGAATAAATCAAATGGAAGATAAAGTGAATATATATATATACGATAAAAAGATTAACGAAGCAATCGAATGGAAGATAACCTGAAAATAAAATAAAAAATAAATTAATAATACACTTTTTAGACCTTTTTTCAGGACTGACAGTTGTAATCAATCCTTCAGCCAAGAAATTCTACAAATTTATAAGTGTACAAATAGTACTGCCGATGAAAGCGGAAATCTTTTGATAACCTTTGAACGGTTGCCTATTCTTAGCTGAAATGTTGTGACTTTTAACAAAATTTACTGAGGCGCATTATTTAAAAAAATGTTTTGGTGGTAGGTGAATGAGAAGGTAAGGTATGTTTCCGCCGGGACTTTCGTGACAGGTATCTCTCAATCGAGAATACGACTTTATTTATGTTTCTTCTTGGTTATAATAAAGAATTTATGTTGATCATTGGGGCTTATCAGGTAGGCCTATTGTTCTCATTGTGTATTAAGTTAGATAGGGTAGGGAAAATTTCCCTCATGTGTTAAATAAGTTGTTTAAGAAAAGTGTGAAATTTATGAGAAATAAAAGTATTGAAGATGAACTAACTTTACCAAGGTTCATGTTCATAGCATTTTCCGATCAAAACACCCCACCCCCGTGTTAAATAAGTCATAAATATACACTGTGTTGAATAGGGTTAAAATATTAAAATATACATTTAGGGTGTGGTTAGAGTCAGAATCTGGTGTTCAGGATAATTACACGATAAATAAATGTTCGTTAACATAACATTCTCTTGCAGCCGCGTTGTAAATATTTCATTTTCCGGATCGTTTTTTTTTTCAACGCAACACAAATATAATTCGAAAATTAATCGTTTCTTAAACATTTCAAGTTGTTTTCGCTCAAATAACACAAACCATAAACACGCATCATTATCCTAATCGTTTTATAGTTTATTTTATTCCACTATTTTCTATTTTATTTGTATATTAAAACTTTTTTACTTCTTTAGGTAATATTTTTACTTCAAAATAAATTCAAACGACTTACCTTAAGGTTAAGGTGGTAAGGGTGTAATAAAACTCCGTTGGCCTTCAAATCCTACAAAATAAAAGAAACAAATTAAATATTCACAAATATAAAATATTTAAATAATCCCCAAAAAACAAACTTCGTTTTGTAAACACTAATCATAAAAAATCCCTGTTCGTTTTTTACATGGTTTTAATTCACGCGTTTATATTTAATATCCTGAAACTAAACGATTAAAAAAAAACTATCATTCCTTTCTTCTACTTTAAAATATTATCGATTCTATAAAACAACAAAACTATCTTTATTTCAAAATAATTTGACACTATATTTATTTTCTTCCATTTATTCCAATCCTTTAACTTTTATTTTCCTTCGTATTTCAATAGAAAATATATCGCGTTATTCCTACATCCATCTTAACTATTCCACAATTATTAATCCTATCCTAAAACTTGTTATAAATTCTATACTTTCTAACTTTTAATAAGAAATTAAAAATATATTCATCTTACATGTCTCTCCGATGTCTTTCCAATATTTTTATTATTTCATCTACTCCTCTAATCTTCGCCCAATCAATCGCCTTTTCCACATCATCGAGATGAGGATAATATTTGATTAATAATTTAACGCATTTCGTCCTACTCAACAATGCTGCGAGAACCAACGGAGTATTGTATAAATTATTCCTCACATTCGCAAGTGAAGGATTTGAGTTTAAGAATAACTTTAAACATTCTATAGTATCAGACCTCTTCACAGCACAATGACACGGTGTATCATTGTCTCGATTCACTGCTGATGGATTTGCCTCATATTCCATCAGCAGCTTCATTATGGGTAGATTGTTATATATTGCTGCAACATGTAATAATGTTACATTATCTTCATCCTTCATCTCACTCACTTGCGGATGGGTTTGTAATAAAAGTTCCAGTTCTGATAGTCTGCTATCCTCGATAAGACCACGAAGTTCTGAAACATAAAATACATATGGAGTAATATTTGATTAAAAATGTAAAAATAGGATTCAATTAAAAAAATGAATATTTAATTAATTGAAAGGTTAATTAGTGATTATCTGATAATTAATTGTTATAAATCGTGAAATCTTTTAACTGTTTGATGATTCCATACAATTAATTATCTATTAATTATATTTTAACAACCAAACGAAAACAAATTCATGTTAATTAAGAAATAAACAATTGGAACACATTTGCAAGTTTTAAAACAAATTACAATTTAGAAGTTAATGCAATAACATTTTCAACAACAACAGCAACAAACACCCTGAATTCCAAATTATTTTCACAAATTCTGTGTTAACTTTTACTTTCTATTACGTGATAAATATTTAAAAATATAATTATTGTATTTAACTTCCATTAAAATGTTTCATAGCACCCGAGAATATTTCAATATGTCGGTCATATCCACTGCATAATATTTTTAACCGGGGGGTAGATACGTAAGCTATATAATTCATGTCGGAAATTTTTAACGTCAGTGAAAACTCGTTCACAAATGAGAATATTTTTGTCATTAAAACCTATATAATAATAATAATAAAAAGTTATTAGATTATTAAATTATTATGTGTTGTTAGGCAGCTGGAAAGATGTTTACAAAGTAATTTAAAATAAATGTTGGGATTAAAATCTTCAAACAACGTTGTTCTATCACAGACCATTATTTTGCAACCAAAAAAAATAACAAAGTTAAGTTTTTCATCTAAAATCTTGATGTTTAACGATAACTACCTAACTAGGATACGATATAAACACATCCACCAATTCTTTAAAAATGTCGCACACCAATGAATAAATAATAACTAAAACTACACAACAACCGTCCGAACAAATAATTATAAAACTCGCCAAAAGACGTAGTTAATCTTGAAAGTTTCTTTACCTCAATATTATTTCTCTCTTATTCCTCTTTCCTTCTCAAAATAAATCCATTTTATTTCGTAGCGCAATTCTTTCCACTAACTGACTAACACTATGAAAATCTTCTTGCTTCTTCTGTAAAAAAATATACGACTGATTCGTTTCATATTACACTTTATTCGAAACAAAAATATACTCGAACATGATTGGCTATGGCCATATGAATGAAGTCACGACACAAGCAAAAGCGCGCGAAAAAAGTTGCGTTCGAAAGACTGTTCCACCTCTGAATGCTCTCCATTGTAGATGCCATTTTTGTTTAGATCGTCTTTCTTTCAAGAAGGTGTTCATATGATCAGGGCAGGCTCACCTAGGTGAGACGATTAACCTTCAGCCTGATCCCACGTTCTTGGTTAATTTCTGTAAAATATTGACTGTGTTCATAGGAATAATGGGCCAAGTTAGATCTCACCTCACTATTACCGGGATCTCAGTCGTGAGCTGATTAATTTCTCATATAAACGTAATTTTCCGGGCCAGCCCGGCCGGCTAGGCGAGCTAAACGTTATTTACTGCGCATCTGTAAAATCAAATTTTATTACAAACAAATTCTATAAACGATATAAACAGCCCGGCTAGGTGGGATAAAAATATTTATATGAATACGGGATGAAAAATATCCCACCTAACTGAGCCAGCCCGGCTAACCGGGCAAGCTCGTCTCAATGAACACCCCCTAAGAAAGTAATCAAGATGTAGTTTACAATGTAATACGTTCAGACTAAATGAAGTAGAGCTGTGTAAGATTGGCTGTTATTTCAAGCATTGTTTTCACTCTTCCACAAGGGCTTTTGCTCTTATAAGTACTTTCCATCGTAATTATCCGACTACACATCGAAAACATTTTCAAAATTATGCTTATGTTAGCTTTATAGTCACGTGATAGATACACAAAAGGATACTTTTTGAAAAGTTATGTTTACAGTTACAGCTGTTACTGGGAGAAATTTCAGCCTTATAGTTCACTTCAAATAAGTTGGAGTATAGTTTTTTCCTTACATAGAACAGTGCTTTGACGACTCCTTGCATCAAATTTATTTTGCTCTTTTTCACATATCATCTCACTGACACTAACATTTTATTGGTATAGTAAAATCTACTTCTAAGTTAATGATCAGTGGAGGAGCACATCGATTTTTAGTATGTACATGTTACTAGTGTCGTATTTTTTGAAAACTTATAGCCGGTTTACACGATACGATTTTAAAACGTTATTTAGAAAAATAACACCCGCTAATCTTACGGCTTCAAACTTGGTCTGATTATTAAAAATAAGACAATGCAATCTTAATGAGACAAGTAACACAGACCGTTGATGTCATCATCAATTATTTAGATTATATAATTTATAGAAATTATAAAAAAGTAACATCCACTAGTCGTACGGACATCAACCTTGATAAAATGGGGTCTTAATGAAACAACTAACCACGCCCGTCAATGATGTCACGAAATGCAAAATATCCTGTGGAATTCACTCTCCTACCCGGAGCCTTAAGGTATTTAAGGTATTTCTTAGTACTTAGGATATTTCTTAGTACTAAGAAATAGGTACGTGTATTTGCAGATGGAAAAATTTAACAAGGGTGCACGGTATTATCGCTGTTTGGGCTGGAGTATTAGGGAACCCTTATTTGGTCTAAGGGCGGACAAAATTTGAATTAAACTATAAGCTGAAATTTCTCCCAGTAATAACTCAATTGAATAGCTGTAACTGAAAAGATAAGCTTTTCAAAAAACATATTTTTGTGTACCTATCATGGAAAACCACGCCCACTATTTCATATATCACGCACATTTTTCCTAACCCTCCACTTATTATCGTAACTGGAAATAATAACACTTCTAGATTAGCTTTTTTCATTCCGTTTTCTGTTTATGGAAAATAATAGTTTAATCCCTCAGTTTTATATAACAGGTAAGTCTAGACTGTGTCCCAATTGCGCCGCTAAACTTAGCAAAATATTTAAAACACAATTAAAACACTGCTGACGCGAGCAAAAATATATATTAAAAACAGGTTCAGAACTTTTTTAATCTAGTTAGTATCTGGTGAAAGTTTGAGAGAAAATCATACCTCCGTCAAACGTCATCGAAATATTTGTTTTATATGATTTTAATTGAATGTATATAATCTGATGGGTGGTTTCAAATGGTAGGTTATAATGCGAGATCTATAGCAGCCATAACAACAAAATTTGGCAGAAATATAACAAATAAATAAATATTAATAGTCAAATTATTTCAGCATTCTAAGCCGTTCTGGAGTTATTAAAATGGTTGGATGGTTGGTTTGGGTGGCATTTTTGCTCTTTCCTACGTAACACCCGTCAAGTCTTTTTTTATATTTTTTTATATACAAAAATCATATATTAAATTAAACAAACGCTAGATAAAAATAAAATAAATTAAAACATGGACTGAAAACGTACACAGTACTAGCAAAACATTACATACATTTAAAGACAGCATTCCCTGAAGGCACAAAAGGTGATATCGTCAGGAAGTACGTCAAGTCTAAACCTTCCTAAAAGGATTGGTGTGTAATAAGTTCAACATAATTTCTATATATATATCTTCAGTTAATTAATTCAAAACTAATTCCTATCTTTATGTCGTTTGGATAAGCAATAATAAGTCTCGAAATCCCTTTGCTTACGGAGTACTTCAAACACACTATTTAATGTCGTTTGTCTAAAGATGGTACGTACTAAATTCTGTATGGAATATTTGATACGTTTGTTAGTTACGGAATTATGGCCAAAAGTATTAAGTCTCTACGGGGGAGAGTACATCGATATCTGATGCAACGTTATTACGTACAAAGAGAGTAGGTACCAAATTACATTGGAGTACTTCATTCACTGGTAATTATGATGAAAATTAAGAAAAGTATTTACGTGGGAGGGTAGAGTAATACTTGAAGCAAGGAGTCGCACAAAATTCAACAAGCCTTTGTCTTAAGATGGTATGTACTAAATTCCATTCAAATGTTGACTGATTGTTTTATTGTTTAAAACTAGTAAAAAATTATACGGGGGAGAGCATGCTTTTTATATAAGCTCCGGTTAAAATCAGTCTCCCGGGTTCCAGGTTGCAGCTCAGGGTTCCTGGGTCGATGGTCAATGAAATATAATTTTGGGTTAGTGGTATGTGGGTTGGTATTAGCAGTCGGTGGGTCGGTGGTTTTACAAAAACCTATGTTTTAGTGGGGAAAAACACGTACGCAGACAATGGAGGTGTCTCTCAAATGCGTACGTTTTCGTAGAAGGGAGAGAAAAGGGGTCCGTCAAGTTTTCGTTTTATTTCTTCTTCGAATTTGTAATGATAGTGCTCATACCCATAGTGAACATCAACAGTAATTTTAGTACCAAACTAACCTAAGTCTATAAGTCATTAGTAAAGCGAACCCGTCCTGTTGAACCAGTCAAATTGTAGATGCATTGTAAGTAATCGGCGCACTACATTATCGGACTGTTAGCTCGGTCGGTAGAGAAGGACGTACGAAAAGTGAAAGGTCATGGGTTATATTATATTATGTATTTATAACGCACTATAGTACATATATTTGCGTACTTATTGTGTTTCCTGTCTACCTTGCTTAGAGTTGGGTAGCAGATTTGATATTTCTCGTTAACTATGATCGTACACGTCACAGTACAAATAACACAGTTCCTCCCTGCTGCACGAGTCTCAACGCATCATTTATACTTTTACGTATATTTTAAACTTTTGTTTCATTGTATATTTTCATTTATATTTCTAAGTATATAGGGAGGAAAACGATATTTATCAAGTAAGTAAATTTATTAAAATTTACGATAGAAGTAAAAAAAATGTACATTTAAAAATTGTCCATGCATAATTTGTAAAGACCATGTCTCTGATCTTGGATATTTATAATATGTATGCATATATCTCCTTATATTTTAATTTCTTTATATTTTTTTATAAATTTGTGACATTGTAATATGAAAATACCGACGTTAAGTAAAGTAAGAATGAATAAAAGAAATCCATAAATTTTATTTTTACTAATTATTTCTTTAAGGTGTAGAACAATATTCGCGGCATTTTTTTAATAACTTGATAAAACTTTTAACACACATTTTATCCAGACTACATCACATGTGTGTTTTCTCCTTTTCCCTTAAAGTGTCCAAAAATGGAAACGGGAGTAAGTATTTAATAGAATCACGCTTGCTAACGTCTTTTCATGAATAAACCTCGGAATGTGCTCCGACCTGTGCGTTTCAATGTGGTCACAAAGGCCCAAACTGACCCACAGCTGGGGCAAGTGGGGCACCAATTCAATCGTGCTGAACAATTCACGGAACATACCATATGATTGGTATATCGACTTGCCTTGTTGATATTATATTGGTAAATTTGGCACCTCATCCAAAAGTATTGTAATCAATACAACGTGCCCGCGGGTGTACATTGTTGGATTTCTCGAAAACAAAACGATATATCCGTTGACCATGAAATTTTATGACTTTTCTTAAATATTATCTACGATCATTTTGGTAAAACAAAAGTTTTGCAGTATATTGACACCTGTGACTACGTGACGTCATCATTATGACATGTCGGTATTCTGATATTTTGGCGAATTTTTTATAAAAGTAAAGACTGGGACTGGTTTCTTCTTTGCAATATTGTAAATAACCTTTGCAAAGGAGAGTGACTGATGCATCTTAGAAGATGAAATAAAAATATTGAAAGAATTACTAAAATTTAATATTAACCCTTTAATACATAGTGTCCCTGAAATTAATAAAATCATTACCTCATTTCTTTGTTGTTTTGCTTTTTGCAGGGGGTTAATTAATGGAAATATAAGGGAAAATAAATTTGGTAAAAAGCTGATAAGACCCCCTAGTTTCTCATATAATTATAAAACTTTGCTATAAGAGGTTTAATTTATCCAGGAGGTATATTCATGCACTTCAGTGTTAATTTAATTCTCAGAAAAATAATCTTATTATATAATACAGAAGGTGTTTTATAGATACTTGTAGATATTTACAAATGTTCTCCCGAAAAGAGATATATTTTAAACTTTTAGGACATTGGTAGTATAGATGAATATTACAAATGACAAAATTTCAGTCCCATACTTTACGCCGTTCAAAGATTTAAAAAAAAACGTAATTAACACAAATAAGTGAAAACCGTACTGACTGAGGAGTTAATGTTGTTAGTTATGTTTTAATCGGCTGTTTTTA
>JANTOQ010347797.1:0-12385 GCA_027564595.1 Bythotiara depressa
GTAGTTATAATGATAATTTAAACCATATTATAATATCAAATGTTATTAAATATATCCTGGATACTGAAAGATTTGAAAGGCCTTTAATATAAATTACAAACTAACCTCTAGTACCTATAATCCTGTTTATTTTAATCCTGTTTACTTTTTGTTTTGTTTTATATATATATGCAATGTTCCTTGGCGATATCACTTTTGTGCCTAGCGAGGACCATTGCTTATTCTTTCGTGCTTGTGATGTCCTGTATTCTTATTTTATTATTTTAAAGTTTTAAAGTGAGTTACTGTTGTAGTATTTATGTTACTTGATATAGAATAAAAAACAGAAAAAACAAACAACCAAGTTCATTGTATAATTTCTCACGAGTTAAACCCCTTATTGCCCCAGTAATAGCTAGCTAGCGCTGCATTATATTGGACAGATTCAATTGTTTGGCAAAAAACGATTCATTTAAAGATTCATCATAAAATACATTACCGTAATCTAAGTGTGGCCTTACAAAAGCTTTGAAAGTTCTTCGTGGCAAGTAGTTACTTTTTTCTACGCCTTATTAGCTTTAGAAATTTTTTCTTTTACGTGCGAAATAAAAGTAGGTTTTTGGTCAAGTATCAACCCTAAATGTTTATGGCATTCAACAGAAGCAATATAATTCCCATTAAAACGTAACTTTGCAAGATAAGACGGATTTACTTTTTTAGAAAATTGAATCGCTATTGCTTGTTTCAGTGGATTAGGATTGAAAGACATTTTCTATTGACAAGCCCATTCACTTATCCTTTTTAAGACGTTATTTAACTTTTGGATACACGAATTAGTATCACAAATAACTGAGAATATAGATGTATCATCGGCAAATATTTTGATTTTAGATTCTATGCCATCTGGTATGTGTCATTGATAAAAATAAGGAAGAATGAAGAGCCAAGTATTGAACCCTGTGGAACACCAGCTAACACTTTCTCCCAAGGTGAAGTTTCACCATTTAGAACAACTCTGTGGCATCGATTAGTCAAGAAATGCGTAATTAATTTGCGGAGGGGTCCAGAGATTCCATATAATTTGAGTTTACGAAGAAAACCCTAGTGTCAAACTCAAAGCTTTGGATATATCTAGAAATATAGCGCATGTTTCAAGGGTGGGAGAAGCATCAAAATTATTAAATATCTCATTAGTAATTGCCAGCAACTGGGAGATACACGAATCCTTTTTTCGAAAACCAGGTTGACAAGATGTAAATAAGTTATATGTATCAAAATATGGATTGATACACACACACTACTAGACGGCACATTGCAGACATATTAGGTAGTGTTCCCCGCAAGGCACAAGTGTGATATCGCCAGGGGACACTGCCACTTTGGAAAAAATAAAAAAATAAAAAATATATACAAATAAATAAATTAAAGTAGATAAATAAAATATAAATAACAAAGGTCTCAAAAAAGATATATAAGAAGCGAAGCTTTGCAACTTACATATCTTTGGTTTCAATAACTACATTAACTGACCATCAAACCGGTTCGACAAAATAACATATTCAATAGTACAATTTATGATAGTATTATTAGTTTTGATATCATAATTATCATTTCCATAAAGAAGAATCCTGGTAAGAATAGTATTATTTAGTGGTATAACGTCAATATTGCTATCACGAAGCCTGCCAAAGAGCGATAAGCATTATTGATATAAAAGCTGCTACTCGTAAAATAACTAATTCAATATTAAATCCAGAGTGGTACTATTAATACAATAATAACTGTTTGGTATGTTCTTTACCGGGAAATATCGTCCAAGGTCTAAGTGACGCCCGAGCTTCCTCGACTGATTGTTAACAGCAGTGTTCGTTATATTTTGGAGTACAGCACCGGACTGCTCAACACCATGATCTGTCGAACTTAGTAAATCAGACATTTGTTGCTGTTGTTTATTCGAAGCAGGGTGGTAACTTTTAAGGCTTTTCATGTTTTTATGGCCACTCAATTGGGAAACGTGCATCGGTTGTACATCGTTATTCTGCAACGTACTGATACATGTTTTCCGAGCTGAATGGTTAGCAAGCTTAGATCGACTGCCAGTCGAACGACCCAAGATGTCTGATTCATTCTTCATGAATTTTCCAAGCAAATTTTTGCCGAGTGGACGGTCAAAATACCATACATTACACTTAATTTGGCCCTCTGGAATCATCGTCAAGAAGAATGGTGAGTCATCTTTCTTACTATTTTCAGGTGTTCTGCTTGTAAAGAGTTCATATATGTGAACTGGACATCTAGTTCCTCCCGTTTCGTATGCTTTAGGATTGAAACTACGCTGATGATAGTAGCTGTTCTAACCACTCCTAGTTTTGGTTCCTCTCTCCTTGTACCATTTTAGAAATCTTCTTCCATTTAAGTCTGTCTTGAGTTTAATGTCTCCGAAATGAAGCTTTCGAGATTCTTCTCTTGCCCGATATCCAAAATAGGTAGTTACCTTTCACCACATGGTACGTTGTAATGTTAATGGTGTTTTTGTTCCAGAAAAACCGAAGTCATAGAGTTTGTCAATTTCTTTTGTATCTAAGGGCCTCGTAGCATTAGGTTTGTTACCTTTTCCCATTAAAGTGAGTTCTTTTCGACGATTGGCTAACACTTTTCGCGATCGTTCAAACTCTTTATCTTGTTTTAGGTTTATTTTACTTCCCTTATCCGGCAGGATTCGCTGCCAGGAGTCTCTAAAGGAATTTAGGATGTCCGGTTGATACAACTCATTGAATGCTTTTTTCTCTACTTTTTTAGCTTTCATGAAAAATTGACATAACAACTGGTCCAACACTTCACTGGAAAGTTCATAAAACTGTCTTTTGTCTGTGGGATTTAATTCCGTCATGAAACTCTTAGCCGTTTGCATCCACTGGCAGTGTGATACTCGTATTCTTGCATTTGCTTTTCGTTATGTATTCTTGGATTTCATTGTCAACACCTGATGTATCTGGTGTAGATGAAGATGGAAAGGAAATGTCAAAGTCAAGCTAACGTTGCTGATTTTAGGAGCAAAAATTCTGGAAGATGCCATGATATAACCAATACAATGATAATGCTTGATTAATTTTGAAAAAAACTGTTGTTATTATGTATGTTGTTAAGAGCTGTTGTATGTTGTTGTTATTATTGAGATGCTGTTCTTGTTTGAATTTTGTTTTTGTTTACATAAATAGCTACCATATTGGGTTGTTAAGCACGGGAGGTTATTATGGCTCTATAAAGGCGCGTGGTTAATGCTTTTTTAACCAATCAAAAAGCTCTATTTCCCCTATCGGACCGCTCAAAATGGCTGCCAGTTAATAATATCAACTATTACACTTTTTGCAGTGAGGTTTGAATTTGATTTTAGCCTCGTTTGCAAGCATTCCGACTATACTCTACGGAGAAATAAGAGAGAGAGTCCGTATTAATCTGGAACAATACGGAATTGTTATTTGGTGTATTTGTTCTCAGTATAATTCCGTGTAGTATATATTAATAAAATAATCCTACTTTAAACGTACAAATGCTGAAATATATGGACGATTATTGCGGTATGACATATTCCCGTTTATTTCCGTATATTTACTTCCGACAAATGAGGAAATATTCGTATCAATTCGGAACTATGCGGAGTAACTATACGGTATAAGATTATGTCCGTATTTTTCCGCGTCCATGAGAGTACCTTTCAGTTAAATTGCTATCCCGGATAAGTGCGTATAATTCAAATTATACATAAATAAGTCTCCATATTTGTCTGCGTTTCCAACAAATCCGGAGTAATACGGTTAAACTTCATACCAGAGTATCATATATTTCAGGAAGTGTACAACAGTCTTTTATATAGCCTTTACTATTTTTTAATGTAAGCCTCATTATTTTTCCACATTCCATCCTCTATTGTACGATTATGCAGTCTTCTCTCATCTTCAGTTCAGTTTACGTACTAAACTTCTGGCCCACTATACCGTCCTGCCTTTACTATCCTACAATATAACCCGAACTATCCGACAATACACTCTCGATTATTTTACTTAGAGCTGCTAGTAATTGATACATAAATATCTATAAACATAAGTTACGTACGCAACAATGCAGAGCAGAAAAAATGCTTCAATGTAAACTACTCAATAGTAATGCTGCAGGATTACCTTTTGTAGGGATTTTAGTGAAGGAAGCAAGACGCTTGTTCCATGTATTATATCTGTACTACTGTTATTTAAAAAATAAATTGTCACAATTAGCGTTGCCGCCTCTTCGATCGTATACTTCGGTATTCACTTCGGACTTTGCTTTGTATCGAAAATATAACCTGTTTGGAACAGCAAATTTAATATTCAATCTAAAAATAATAATTACTGCGAAACCTATATATAGCGCACGCCATTGGGATCGACAAAAAGTGTCCTCTAATGAGAGGTGTCCGCTATATGGAGGTTGAATTTTTTTAAATTAAATTTTTTTCATATAAAATATTGATCTGTAGAGTACGTATTTTCCAGCAATGAGAAAGCAATAAAATGGGTGCGAAATAAGCTCGAATCAATCAAGCAAGAGCTCACTCGAAACGTCGACCATTGTTTAAAATAGTGTGTAAATATATTATTTTTAATCTGTTAAAGATAAAAAAAGATTTACAAATCAATGTTTTATCTTGGAATTTTGTGCTGTCCGCTATATAGAGTTTTTTAAAGAGAAATGTTCAGTCGGCTCCTTAAAAATGTGTCCGCTAATGAGAGGTGTCCGCTATGAAGTGTCAGCTATATAGAGGTTTCCTTATGAGACTTTTGACCTAAATCAATCCGTTCTCGATAAAAAAAAGCCAATGAGAGGTGTGCGCTATATTGGATGTCCGCTATATAGTGGTTTCACTGTATGTGCGGATGTATGTCATAACTTTTTCGAAATAATTCATATTATATATCATTTTGTTGGAAATTTTGCTCTTATTTCAAAAATATTATTTACTGAATGAAAATATATCTAACAGACAAAACGTAGCAGTTTAAATAAAGTTGGCAAAATTGGTACTCATTACCACGTCATTATAAGGCCATTAGTTGTTGTATCCTATTAAGTATAGTCTCAAGTCGTTTCCAAATGTGCTTTCTTACAAAATTGTAAGGACAATATACTTACCGCTACTTTTACTGAGGATATTCAATATTTATGAAGCCACAATGTTATTGCAAACTTCTTTGCTTCTTCCTGGTTGACCCGCGTACCAATCTCTATAAATATTTATTGATTTACATTGTTTCACAACTAACCACAATACTATATATATTCATCCATATATGACTGTAAGTTGACTCTTCTGCAACTTCTCATAGCCTTGATTTTCAGCTTAAATCTATTCCAGTAAGATTCCACATACTGGAAAAGATATAATTAACTACGTGATATTTACCTGTTATTTCATGAGATGTAGATCTTTTTTATATCGGATGGCGAGAAAATCATCCGATATTAAAAACAGAAAGAGGCCCTGGATACGAGGTTGTTACATGGGTAGAGCCGTGTAATTCATTGTCAGACGTTTTCAAGTATTCCGTATTTGGACAAATTCAAGAAAATAGGTTTTCATATGTCCATTCGCGGAACAAAATTAGTTTATAACATAGGCCAAATTTTTATGCGTTAGTCACCTTTAACGGATTGGGGGAAACGCGTTTAGCTGGGGAATTAATTTAGCACTTTTTAGGGAAATGTAAAGGGAGTGTAAAAAACAACGCTTTCGTTTTCTTAGCAAATGACGAGATTAATAATAGTAACAAAAATATAGATCGCGAATTCGTTGGAAAAAGCTTATCATGATGGATAGTTTAACCCTATTCAGCCGGGGGAGAGGGGGGCACAATGTGCCCCCTCCCCATTTTCCTGAGAAAACTTGTTGTAGTGGTGGTCGGATGGCTATGAAACTTTGTGAGTTTTCCCAAATTTCTATAGTGGGAAGATCTGTTAAAAAACTTTTGAAAAAATACCTGTTCATTTTCGGCATTGAGCCATTTTGTGACAGGTGCTGGAACCAAAACTGTGCAAAAATTATGTTTTTAATTGTTTTATCATGTTATATATCATTAGATCGGAAATTTTATGTAGATTAATATAAAATTACATAAAATTGATTAAAATATAGTGTATTTACTCGCATTTTATGCCGTACCAATGAAAAATGTCAAAAAATATAATTTTGCTCGTGGGTTGCAAAAATGCTGACATCAGCAAAAGCCACGTGTCTAGCACCGCCATTTTCGTTTAAAATGATAGAGGATGGTTAGGGGTATGTATGTACCAAGTTTGGTTATATATCCATTTATAGTCTGGAAGATAAGGAGGGGGTACAATGTGCCCCCCCCCCCCTCCAGGATCTCGGAGCACCAAAAAGCCCAGGCCTAATAGGGTTAAAGATGTTACAGATAAAATAATTAAAAGTTTGGATTTTCACGAAGGAGGCGGCATTGATGACGATAATATAGAACAATTTGGCCATTTGTCTCCAGGCGATACTTCATCAACTGAATAAAATTCTAGGGTTTTTTGGCACCTATACTTAAAATAAATTTTTATTGCGAAAAAGTGACCTTTTTTCTATATGAAAGAGGTTTTAAACGTTTTGTTTTTGTTAAATATTGTTATTTATGATGTTCCCATTCAAGTTACTAATACTTTTGGGTTCGATCTTCTTTCTTTTCCATAACTGAAAATCAATTTAACCATTAGATTCTCAAAAATTAAAAGTTATTCACCAATTTCGCTGCAACAGAACTCTAGCCACATCAAAAGAACACTATCAGACGCAGAATTTAATGTAGATTGCGACAGGACGCTAACCACATCAAAACAACAGGATAACCTATGCTTCTTCTACTTCTTCCGTTCCTGAGATACTAGCACTGAAATGGAACGGGTCACAAGGACGCATTAAGTCGTCATTCGAGATATAAGGGTTAAAAATTACGTTTCTTTGAAGACACAAATCTCCACAACACAATTATTTCCTAATAATAAGCCACCCACGAAAATACGTTCTCCTAGCATTTTTATTCGCTAAAATTTATTTTAGCGAATGTATGTCATTCTCGAAATACACTTTATTTTATTGGACACTTACCCGTATTAAATTACTTTCACATAACTAAACTAGAGTCATTACAGTCAACATTTATTTGGCATGCTCGTTTTATTTGATAGATAGATTAGATATAGCCGTTTTCGTGAGGTCAGTCCAAGTGTGAAGTGAAACCTATTAAAGAAACGGATAGATCTAGTTTATTTGATGGAGTAAAGGATATATAAGAAGAAAAGATTGCCGTTTTTACGAAACATTGGGTCTCTTTTACTAAATCTGTAAAATAATTAGAGACGTATATTAAATTACATAATATATAATAGACTAAAAATCTAAGCTATATATTGTAGGCAGACAAAGCATTAGTTGCCTGTGTATGCGCACCAGTGATAGGGTCAACAAAGTTGTACGTATAATTAACGGTGTCATGTTGAATACAGTTTGGGACGTGTTCTTTATAATGGCGGTAAGTGTTTGCCTATCGCGTCGTGGAACAATCTCCATATACCCCTTGGCAGGTTCGAATCTTGTATCAACCATTCCAAAAATCCATATTGTGTTGTGGGCAGCACATCACTTTGTTGCTAAAAGTGAAAATTTCCATTTCGAAAGTACATGTAAATTACATCTCTTGTAAATGACAACAGTATTTCTGTGTTGAAATGCATAACCAGTGTGGCATAAAATACTGATGACGTCATCAATATCGTTAGATTTAGAGGATTTAGGCTATATTTTTCAAACTCATATTACAAGGAGTACTCGCGTCTAATATTAGGAAAATTGAACAAACACAACAAAGGTTATATACGGGAGGACATTTTGCCACTCCCTTAGTTTACGAGACAAAATAAATCCTTCATAATAAGTTTAAAACAGACGGTAACGTATGTGTATTTGATTGTCTGCCTATCTTGGCTAATAGAAACATTTTCCTCTTAAGGCTTGTTTCCACTTAGACGATTTTTGTCGCGCGAATTGCCCTGGTAATTGAAGCTCTTTAAACTTGCGTTGGCGATCCATGCGAACAACTCACTGTTAGCATACATAAACAAAGGCGCACTTAAGCCTGATTTTCTGAAATCTAATTGGCTGTTTAAAAAAGTTGAACGGAAAAAATAGAATGCTTTTCAACATTTTTAAAAGTCGTACGAACAAGAATAATGAAAACCAAGGTCGCGCAGAAAATCCCACTTAATGGAAATCAGGCTTTAATTAACTATTTCCAAGACCAATGAAATATGTAAACAAGATTTATAAAATTGTGTAAATTACTGACCAGATTTTGTCATTTGTTTGTAAAGATTTATTAATTATTTACAAATAGATTATATGTTTTTCGTTGATCATATCTAAATTCTCCTAACTTTGTGTCCTTTTAATCCCATTTCCTTCCATAACAACCCAGATTACCTAGGTATCATCTGTCTGCTGCTGACAGTCTTATTATTGTAACAGCATTCAATCTCCAATATAGTTATAAACAGTGTTTTTCAAACTAAAACTATTCTGATCAAATCCATTTTCTTCTAACCTGGATTGTCATGAATGAGTTTATATTGTTCTTTTGTTTTCCTATTGTAATTGTAACTCACAACGCAAAAAATTTTTTTTACAAATTTCGTACTGTAACGTCGTAACTCCGTCACGTGACATTTTTTTGGAATTACTTTTCGCAGAATTGTTGGATTGAGTTGGACCATACGTGTGCCATGTTTCTTGGTCTAATCCTTTGTAGATCACGAGATTTCAGGTGGGCGTCATAATGACCCCTCCCCCATGTCAACAAGGGTCGACAAAGCCCATGTTTTAAGGGTAGGGTATGTACATATATCAAACGGTCGTATGAAATTCAAAGCATTTTTAGGAACAATTTACTAAATATTCGTATTAACTATAACCATGCACAAAATATTTGAGACTTTTTCGGTTTTATGCCTCTTTTATAATTTCTCCCTACTCGTACTTAACCCTATTTTGGTTGGGGGGTTAAATTACCCCCCCCCCCCACCCCCCAACCATAAAATTGTAGAAAACAAACAATTAACGCTTTTTTATTGTGAACCAAATTTAGTTTTACACATTTCCTACCAGTTTCAAATGACTTGAACTTTGGATATAAGTAAGATATAAAGTAGTAAAATATTTTGTCACAGATTGGTAAAAATCCACCCTGATGACGTCACGTGAGGTATTTTCCCGTTCTTCTCTAAAGAAATTCTGAAAAAGTGCTGATGTCAGCAAAATTGAACATTGATGGGGCAGTCAAATGTTCTTTTTCATAAGAACAACATTGTAGCTTTCCATGGAGTGGTCAATGATAATTCTACGATAATTTGTTCCGAAGTTATGCTTGTTCGAATATTGCTAACTGGAGGAAAAGTACAACTTCTCTTATAGACTCCATATGCAAGCTGAAAAATGCGTCAATGGATATAACTTCTTCAAAAATAATGCAATTCCCTTCATATTTGCTCCAGAAGTCAACTATTGGAAGGTAAACATTATCCCATGTTTTCGTCAAAATTCGACGTGATGACGTAACGTGACGTCATTTATCATTTTTGAACAAAAAACACAAAAAAGTCATAAAGAAATGCTGACGTCAGCAAAAAGTGTCCAGTATGGGTAAACCAAATTTAGTTTTTCTGAAGGGGTATTTGCAATACCTATAATTTGGTGGGTCAACCACTTGTTTTCCATAATTGGTTCACTTTTAATTTTAATTTGCGTGGAGGTGCTAATTTTCACCGATTTTTGCTGACGTCACTGGAAAAATGCTGACTTCAGCAAAACATTTGAAGCCAGTGTATGTGAGTGGACGATTTCGGAAAAGTAGAAGGTTGTGGCTACTACCATGCATAATTATTCGTTCGTAGCACCTTTATTTCAAATATTAAGGTGGGGGGGGGGGGGGTACACCCCCAACCTTTTAACGTCCATCAAATAGCCCAGCCAAAATAGGGTTAAAGCTAGAATGGGGGTGTGTGTTAATGTCAAATTCGGTAAATTAACACGTGCAAGTGTATTTTCATTTGAACCAAAAGAAAATGTATTTAGTTCATTGATCTCTTCATTGTGAGAGGTCCCAAGCCCTATTTCGTTCTATTATGAGACAAGCAATGCACTCCCTTTGCAATGAAGCTGTAGTATTCGTAACACTTTGTGGCACGGTCTGACAGACCTGTTGCAACAGAAAGTTATGTTAGAGTTACGCAAAGTTTTATAATAAATATTATCAGAAGCTTACTCTTCGGTGCCGAATACGTGAAGGATAAATAAGCGGGGAAGAGGTCAGGAAATTTCCAAAAGATAATAAGCGTCACCAAATGGTGAGTATCTAGTACAATGTTTTATTTACTAAAAAATTCCGTTCACACTTTCCAGAGACAATCTATACAATACGTTAAAAGCTAAAACTATAAAATCCGTTTGCTTACAACAATAAAACATAAAGCTTTTTTTATTTTGGACTGTGTTATAAGTGTAAATACCAAAAAAATCTATACCACTTTTTATTGACTGCTCTCTTACCTCAAAGTAAAATGAGTGAAGTATGAAAATTGCACTAGAAAAGTAAAACGCTGATACAATGTTGAACTTACCACATGAATCCATCAGCAGATAAAAGGTGGTTTTCCAATCCCATTGGACGTTGGCAATACAATTATTCTGCACAGTCCGATTCCTTGAAGGAAATGAAATACCTCAATTTTATCATTGGCATATAAGACTCCTTTCCAAAGGCACATAAAATATGGACGATTGTTTGAAGCAGCCATGATTGGAGCCTACTTGTTAATCTTGATAGCGCGGCAGTAAACCTTTTTATACACAGACGTAGGATCCAGCTTCTTGTTTTGCTTAGACAAACCTCGTCTCTGATCAGCTGGTGCTACTCTGTATGGCGCCTTGGACAATGAATTACTGGCATTTATTTTTTCCTGTATCAAGCTAGACGTGTAATGCTTCATTATTTCGGAAAGAATAAAAGTACCTTGAACTAGCTACAGGAATAATTGTGATGTAAATATCCATAGCGGATAAATTAAGCAATCATCGTACGTGTTATAAAACATATGATATGATATGGCTTTTTGGGTTTCTTGAAAGGCTCTTTGTCTTTTGAAATAATTGTTAAGTAGGTACAGAGCTGCATATCAGCACTCGTAGTTAATCACATATAAGTATACATCTAGATATAAAAAATGACATAATTATCTAAATGATGAGTTCTTGAGGTTTATCTTTTTTTTTTCTTTTTTTTTCCTCTAATATTTATACAGGGTACTTTACATTTCAACGTTTAGACGCAGTTATCAATGCGTGTCCTGTGTTTAAAATATATATTCAATACAATAAACATGATAACTTTAAATACTCTTTCAGGGCATCTTTAAAGTTTGTAGTGTTTTCAATTCCCCCTATATTTGATGGTAATATGTTGTAAAATAGGTAAGAAACGTTTAAAATATAAAACTTTTAAAAATTATTATAACAGGCGCGTAACGTGTTTGTTCTTATATATAAAAACAATTACTGTTGTGTCATCGATGAGGAAAATACTTTAGTCACATCATTTTTAAAATTCCACCATATAAATCCTTTTTATTTTTTATTTTCTTCATTATTCCTTTTTCTTACCTTTATTATATTTTATTTTATTTGCTTATTCGTCGTTTTTCATAAGACAGTGTTGAAATTTATATACGGTAGATACACTGTCGTTGAACAAGAATCTTATCCATACGAAAAATAAATACTAGTATTTGCTCTCTGGTGTAATGACTGAACGGTCAATTTAAAATTGAAATTTCAATACGATGTAAAATCTACTTAGTCAACGAAAGAAGAAAAAAACATTAATAACTGCTCGCATGTTTTCTATTCTTTCTTTTTATTGAACATCTGTGATTATAGTGTTAATGGTAATTATTCCAATTAACTAAAAGATACGAGGGCCGGGCAGGCAAATTGTAATTGGCTAACCAGACACATTTACCGTACGTTACATGTTCAGAGACATAGAAAATGATTAGATAGACTGGCAGGTTGCAACACTGGCTTTTGTATCGTTATATATATATTACACACATATACATATATACACACACATATATATACACATATATAAATATATACGTATATACATATATACATATATTAATATATACATATATTCATATATACACATATATACATATATACATAAATACATATATACATATACACATATATACATATATACATATATACATATATACATATATACATATATACATATATACATATATACATATATACATA
>JANTOQ010348019.1:0-12383 GCA_027564595.1 Bythotiara depressa
ACCACTGCAGCATACAGAAAAAATACTTTCATCTTTCACAAGGAAAGCTTTGCATAAATTACACGATCCTCAAAACAGCAATGTTCCAGTACATTTGCCAGAGAACCAACACCAAGCCACCAACACCATTGTATGCCATTTACCCCATTAGTTGAGAAATGGTTGGGTATACAATCCTTATAAACGTGTAGATCACGATGAAAGACTTCTGCGTGGGAGTGTTAATGGAAAAGATAAGGGTTAGACTAGTACCTAACCGTTGATCGGATTTCCTGATTTGTACGAGACGTTACGCTCACCACCCCCGCCAAAAGAAACGCACTAGCTATCTCCTTCACACACAATTATATCCGTACGCACCAAGAGACTAATAATCTAGTCTAGATAATGACTATTGATAATGTCAATTTTGATAGACACTAAACGGTTTGACGATCTTTTTCTATAAATAGACATTGCTAATCCGTAACCGAAGCCATGCACATTTGATATTTTGATACAGTTTCTGTCGGGTTTTTTATGCAGGTAATGATTCCTGGCGATATTGTAACAGTTTGTCAATATTAAACTTTGATAATGATATAGATGTGTTTTATTCCTACATTAGAATAAATTCTACAATATTTTTGTGCCTTATATACATATACAAGTAAAATGCTGATATAATCGTAAATTGATACAGGTACTTGATTACATAATTAATAGCTTATTTACAATAATAACCTGAGTTAGCAGTGAATCAGGTGTTTATGACATCAGTTCAGTTAGTTATAACGTTAATCATAATTAGTAATGTAACCACTAGTTATAAACAAGTATCATATTTAGTAAACATAGAAAAACAACATAAAAGCTGTAAGTTTAAAGTACATGTGCAATAAGTAATATCACATCCCCCTTCTTTTCAAGTTTGTTTTTATTTATATATTTTTATATTTTTATAGAGTCTTTATATTTCATAGGTCTTCTGGAGATTCTTCCAGATCTTGTTTTGATTTCGTTTTCGTTTTGTTTGACTTCAGTATCGGTACCTTAATTTTAATATCATCTTCCTCTTTTTCGGTGTCGTTGTCGTCATTTTCTTCATCATCATATATTTCGTATTCGTCTCTAGCATTTTCGGTTTTCATAAGATGTTTTCGATTTCCTCTGTACGTATCTCCATCTTCTGTTTTGACAATGTAACTTCTCGGCTCTTCACAATTGCTGATTACCATCCTTTGCTATTGTGCATTTGTATCTTTTCTCCTTCACGCAAATCTTGAAGTTGTCTTGCATGTTGATTGTAGTATTTGGCTTGCTTTTCTTGAAGTTGTATACGTCTTCTTCTTTTACTGGTTGAACTTTCAGTAGTAGAGGATCGTAGACCAGTAGAGGATCGTCTTCCACATAAAAGTTGAGCAGGTGACGCAAAGCCATGTACAGGAGTGTTTCTTGTCTCCAGTAGTGCTAAGTATGGGTCTCGACTTGATTCTTTAGCTTTTATCAGCAACTTTTTGGCAGTTTGTTTGGCTGTTTGTCATTTGGCCATCCTTGGACTATGACATTAGCTATTTCGGCGAGTGTCTCATCTTTTGAGGTCTGCTCCTTTACTTCAATGAGTTTTTGTCTGTTGCTGAAGTGTTGGTATAAACCATATGAACTTGCGAGATAATTTCTTGTTCTGGAATGTCTTCAGCAGAATTTTCTGTGTGTGCTATTGATAATGTTTCATCTGAAACCATTTCTTTGCCAGCTTTGTACGCGAGGTTGATGTTATACTTCTGTAATCGTAGAAGCATTCGTTGTAGTCTTGGCGGTGGGTTGGAAAGTGGTTTTTTCATAATGCTCTTCAATGGCTTGTGGTCACTATTTACGTGAACTGTCTTTCCATAGATGTGTTGAAGAAATCGTTCACATCCAAACAAGACTTCTAGTAGCTCTTGTTCTATAATTGTATATCTTCTTTGAGCAGGTGTCGTTGAACGTGACGCATATGTCACTGGTTTGCCATCTTGTACGAGTGCTGCTCCAAGTTCAGTCTTGCATGAATCAACTTGTAATGTGACTGGTTTCTTCACATCATAGAACGTAAAACACTTTTTGGATACCAACATATCTTTGATTTTGTTGAATGCATCTGTGTGGTGTTCATTCCAGTGCCAGTGTGCATCCTTCTTGAGAAGCTCTCTAATATATGTTTGGCAGGAACTTGGTAACATATTTGATCATTCCGAGTAGCCTTTGGATACCTTTCTTGTCGGCTGGCATCGGCATTTCACTTTGGATTCATCTGCTTTGATACCTTCTATGGATATCTTATGACCAAGATATGTCTGTTCTTTGGCTTGGAACACACACTTATCAATGTTCATGGGGAGGCCTATCTTCTTTGCTCTTTCAAAGTACTTGATGAGGTTTTCATCGTGATCATCATCTTTGGTTCCCAAGATGAGAAAGTCGTCAATGTATGTTTCTATTCCATCAATGCCTGTAAAGCTTTGACTGATCCTCTTGTGGAATACTTCTTGAGCTAAATGAATTCCAAATGGAGGTCTTGTGAATCTATACCTTTCGAATGGTGTGTACATTGTTGTCAGCATTGAAGTTTTCATCCAAGGTATTTTCCAATAACCTTTCTTTGCATCCAGCTTCATGAAATTTGTTGCATCTGCTAATCTTGTCGAGATTTCTTCAAAGTTGGTAGTTGATAGTGTTCTCTTTCCAATGCTTTATTGAGATCTCTGGGATCTAAATACAGTCGGAGTTTTCTATTGGGTTTCTCTACCACTACCAATGAGTTGACCCATTCAGTTGGTTCTTCCACTTTGACTATAACTAAAGATTTTGCATCCCGTCCAACTCTGCTGTGATCTTTTCACGGAGTGCAGCAGGTATCTTTCTTGGTGAATGTATGACAAGAGTTGCATCTGCATTGATCCTCATGTGGTGGTTTGATTCCAATTTCCCAACTTTCCAAGTTCCAATCCATTGAAAACTTCAGGGTACATGCTGAGAACGGCCATGTTTTCCTCTTCTCATCTACATTGTTTCTTGTTGTTCTTTATGAGCTCTTAGATGTTGATGTCTTTTCGGCTTCTTTATCAGTACATATTTCATTAGGAATCTTAATCATGTGTAAGTCTTGACAGGTCTTTAGGCTCAGACTGGTTTTGCTGTTGGTTTCCACCACAAAGAATTTGATGAGTTTCTTGTGTGTGTTGTACTCACAATACATCTTTGATGAGCCTTGGACTGGTATGTTATTCCCTCCATAGTCACGAAGTTTGACTGTAGTGGACTTCAGGTGTGTGTTTGTCATTAGATGACCAAAGACTCTTCTTGGTATCACATCTACCTCCGCACCAGTGGCAATTGTTGCTTTCACCACTTTTTATTGATCTTCACTTAGGTTGTTGCTTCTTGGCTTCCATCTTTGTGCACGTTGTCGATTGATACTGCTTCAACAAGATACTCTTCGGGTGTAGTTGCTTCGTTAAAGCTAAAGAATCAAGTCGAGACCAATACTTAGCACTACTGGAGACAAGAAACACTCCTATAGATCGCTCAACGTTTATGTGGAAGGCGTCTGAGATCAGTGGTACCAATCAATCCTCGTTTACTGAAAGTTCAACTCTTTTGATCTGCAACGCTTGCCTGCCCAAGGTTTTTTTCAAATTGCAAATTTGACCATAGTGGACAATTTTTTACATCACCCAATATCTGCTGTAGTAGTCAACCACAAAGATAAAATGGTGATTGTTCCAGTAGAACAAATCTGTTCCAACAATTTGGAATGGATAGACAGGAATATCAGTTGGTAGCAGTGGTTGCTTGCTTTGTTTTTTCTGATTCTCCTGACATGTTGTACATTGCTTGATCATATCTTCTATATGCCAAGATGTGCTTGATGAGGTTTGTGTAGCACTTGTTTTCTCATTGATGTTGGGATTACAATTCTTTCTCCCTTGAAGATAATTCACTTGATTAGTGATAGATCTTCACGGTATGACCAGTACTCTCCCATTGCTTCTGGAATATGCTGCTTGTCATTTGGCCATCCTTGGACTATGACATTAGCAAGTTAGGTGAGTTTCTCATGGATCTGAACAATATCACAAGAGACCAGCATATCAACATGATGGCCCTGGGAAGTTGAATCGTAGCTCTAGCTCTAGGCCACAGAAAGAGAAGGAAGGTTTTAAAAATAAGTTATACGCCTGTCTCGACAATATGCAGCTATAGCGACGGTTTTCCAGATGAAGAAGTAAAAATTAAAATCAAAAATTTATTAAGTCCCTGGATTACAAAAGGATACACATAACTTCAGCATATGGTTGATGAAAATCATTAATATATTTTCATATATGAATTTTCAAGTCATAAAAGAATATATTTTTGAAAAGCTTAATAAATGGCCTGTGCAACTGTCATAATATTATTAATTAATATTTTATTAAAAAGAAGAAATAAATGTTCATTTTATTCCTGTAAATATTCGAAGAGTGAAAAGTTACAACGGCCTCACGTTTTCTAGTTGAATATTATATAATCGGAAAGCTCATATTCTGAACTCCAAAACCATGTCTCTATTTTTTTATATTTTGGGTTAGTGACGGGAAAATCAAGAAAACGTGTTACTTATACATAAATGATTGAAAAACTCCCTCACCCCTCTTTATTCATTCATACCTCGCTAACGAAACAATAATAATAAAAAAAAATGAGACACGATTTTGTAGAGAAAAGATCGCCGATTCTTACTACGTCGAAAGCAACTTTTCCTCGGTTTTCCCTTGTACCTTTTCACTCTTCAAAGTTTGGGATTAGCACGAAAAAACATTTCTGAGAAACAGCGTTTTAAAGTTTATTACGGGTGGATAATCTGAAAACAAAGAAGTTATTAAGATTGCAGCTGATTACATCTAATGAGGCGGGTTTGTTTACTTTTCTTTTGGTATAGTCAAAAAGAAGAAAGAAAAGGAAGGAAAAAAATGTTCGTTACCATTAGTAACAGTTAGTACAATCGTTATAAATCTGTCTTTGCAAACATTTATATTTGAAAGTACTTTTTATTTATTTTGGGGCTTTTCTGGTGAGAAATTTATATTTCTAATTTTAAATAAATATTCTACGCTAATGATATAAAATTTTCATTTTGACAAAAACATCGATTTAAAGGTTATGTGTATCCTTAAGTCATCTAAAAAGAAAATGAAAAAATATACAAGACGTACAAAAATCCAAGAAAAATTACTACACTACACTACAGTACTACATCATATCACAAAATACAAAAATACTATTAAAAAACCTGGGGCGTAACCAAAGAAGTGATTGACAAAAAAACTTCGTATTAATGAAATTTTCCAAGGCAACTTACAGTTAATAATGAACAAATTAAAGTTAAATAGTTGATTGCCGAAACTATTAACGAATACTTCATATATGTAGGTCCCAACTGATCCTCTAAAATTCGTGAAACACCATCAACCTTCAAAATATATCTGAAATATCATAATATATTACAAGAAGAGTATAGTTTAAAAAAGTTTTCTGTTCAGTAAAGACAAATAGATGTCCTGGTAATGATCATATCAGTTTTAAGGTTGTAAAAGAAGTTTACCATCCCATACACGAACCACTAAAGTTAATATTTATCACTATCAAAAGGAATATTTCCAGACAAATTTACCAAAGTTACACCAATCTTTAAGACAGGAGATAATACCAAATTATCAAATTATAGACCTATATCAGTTTTGCCTTTTTTTTTCAAAAATCTTAGAAAGGATGTACAACAGATTATACAAACATTTAATTTGTAACAGTACAATATATAATAAACAACGTGAACGTGATAACAACCCATTAAAATTAACTGACTTGCAAATAAATAACACACCAGTAAAAACAACCAAGGTAATAAAATTTCTTAGGAGTCATGATAGATGAAACATTAATGTGGAAAACACATATAAATGAAATTGAAAATAAAATTTCTAAAAATATATATATGATGTATAATGTTTTTCTGACAAGAAAATGTATTTATTTCGCATTTGTACATAGCTATCTAAATTATGCAAATATAAGCTGGGCGAGTATTAATTCTACCAAACGAAAATTTGTATAACCAGCAATAGCAGGCAGCTAGAATTATCTGCAACGAGAAAAAAACCATCAACCAACTCATTAAAACCCAACTTTTTGTATTGCTAGACCATTAATGAAAGAAATAGGAATACTAAACGTATATCAACTAAATATTTTTCAAACACATTTTATGTTTAAAACAAAGATGCAATTGACACTAGATGGTTTCTCTCGATCATTTCAACACATCACACATAGGTACCCTACCAATTATGCTAAAAACAATTTTTTGATATCACACAAAAATTTGAAAATCTCAAGATTTGCGATATCAGTGAGTGGTCCTAATCTCTGGAATAGCTTTTTAGATGACTCGGCTAAAACATTAACATCCGTCCCCTTATTTGAAAGAACTTTAAAAAACAAATTGTTTATCTTTGAAAACGAGATTTCCCTCTTCGCGTAACACCGATTCGCGTCTATAAATACTGTGTATAACTTTATGCACAAAGGCTCAAACGTGCTTAGCGATAAGACTGTCTTCTTCAAGCCCCTGCCTGTCTCTACCCACTAGCCATACTTTGTATAATTGTAAATTTTAACGTAATAATATTTTATGACGCTAGTTAGTTTGTATATTATTTCAAACTGTAGATTGTTTTTAATTGGCGAAAATATATAACATAACATAACATAACAAAAACTGATAAAAAACTAAATAATATCATTTTTATTCGATATTAATAAGTAACATAGTTTTGATGGTCTATATACGAACGGTAAAAATATGTGGCGAATCAAAATTATTTTTGAAAATGCTATTAAACCTGGGTATATATACCCTGAAGAAATATAGAAAATATAGCAAAACATTATTAAGAAACCAACGACCAATATCATTTTTGTTTATATATGTGGGAAAATATATGAAAGATGTATTTACAATACCGTATACTTTTATTTTAAGTATAACAAGAAGCAGAACTGCATGAACACGGTATCAATGTGTAATCTTGCATGAACTTTATTTCAATTATCTGTAATTAAGTAATTAAGAAGCGCTTATTACCAAGAACATTTGTCACAAGTTACTAAGCTTAACCATATTTTTCCCGGGGTATATTGACAGTAAAAACAAAACATTTTCTAAATATTTTTGAAAACTTTTAATAATATAAACTTGTGATAAAAGTTAAAAGTAAGTAAGTTCTTAAGCAGGTATGATATGTAAGGGGTTTAAATTGTACACATACCTAAATATAACTAAAGGAGAGGCAATGAGTTTTAATTACAATAAAACGACAGATTACACTTCATATGCATAAAATATTTATCAAAATTTATTGTAAACTAATTCAGACTAAATCATGTAAAAGTGATCACGTGGTTATTAATATGGGGCTGTATACGGTATATACCTTTCCGGGATAAAATTATTACGGGAAAAATATTTTGTAGAATATATTTTTGTGTTTTACGCTCTAAAAGATGTGCAATTTATTGCGGTTAAACCAACAAATAAAGATAAACATACCTACTGAAACAAATAAAGATAAACATACCTACTGAAACAGAGGATTACTTGCATTTTATATGGGCAACGATATTTATCCGTTACATTAAAGAAAAACGAATGATTTAGAACATCGTGAGTATTTTTACGTATTATCTTCTAGGGTTTTTATTTTTGCGATTTTTGCCTATAATTGCATAAATAAATTCCGAAATAATTTCTGGGTGGCAACTTTTAATCAACATTTTATTGCCACAGGAGATACATTTTGTAAATCTTTGTCCAGTGATTACTTCTACCTTTTTGCTGCATAATTCTTTTGTACACTGCAGATACATGATGTTAATCACTACACTACACCGACTATGTCTGGGAAACACTGGCATGGGGCCTGCTTACTTTTAATAATTTGCATTTTATCTAAGTACTGGTCCACGTCAATTACATGCCAATCCAAATGGTGCTCCTCTTCCCAGACCGTTACCAAAATGTGTGAAGATTCATGTGAATCATCCATTATAATTGCTTCCCCCATCATTTCTTTCTTTGTATCAGCAGTATTTACTGATGTTCTTGACTGCATATGTGGGTTTTTTTCATACGTTGGCTCGGTTTTTTGGATTATCCACTTAATACATTCCTGGATTGTATACTTCCCAGTTTTCTTTGGTGTGATATCTTTTATTGAAACTTGTTGTTGGTCTTGATGATCAAATGTCACAGACATTGTAGCAGTTACAAGTTTACTACTTCGATACGAGTTGTAAAAGTTGAGACCATTGTCAGCACCAGTGATGTTTTTTAATGTCGCTGGTTCTGATGCTAATGTTTTGTTTATGAAAAGCTCTCTTGAAACAGAAGGGTTTGATTTTTTCATTATCCTTACTGTCTGGTATTCGTCTGGTGAAGTCTTGATTTTTATATCAAAGTACCGGTTGCCAGTTTTGCTTGTATTTGCTTTATAAACATCACAGATATAACCAGTATAATAAAAAAAAGCGCTTTTTCAAACACATGTATGTGTACCAGTTTTCATAAAAGAAACCCATTTTTATTGCATCGAATACGAATGCGAGTTCAACCAAAATCAAAACTTAAACAACAAGTAGTGATGCTTGCTTAAATATTAACACAATCTTCTCATAACTAACATTACTGGCTTATAATTATTCTAGCTGGCCCAGCCCTGTTTTGTCAGAAACATACCTCTATAAGAAAGTCAAAAATAGAAAGGAGACCTACAAACCTACAATATGTTACTATAGCTTTTTTCACAATCACAGCTAATCAACAAAAATGTTAACACCAAGTTAATTTTATCTCTATATACCCATATTTATATCAAGCTTTTTAAACGTTTAATGACCCAGTCAGCCATGATAGGTGCGCACAGTCAATATCTACACTGACTGCCATAAGACAGAGATAGATATTTCATAATACAGTACAATATATATAGATGACTTTGGTTTTGTCTGGAAAATCATTTGAAATAATATGCAGGCTAGTTAGGTAACCTTCCTGTTTCTAGTCCCCTCATTTGTTGCACAGACAAAAACTGAGTAAGAAGAGGAATGAAACATTTTGCTATGGACGAAAATGAAGATGGAGACTGCTGAGTAAACAGGTCTTTACACAGACACACACTAATAAAGTGCTTAACTATGCTGAGAAACGTTCCTCTGTGTTAATATAGTTAACTTCTCTGCTTCAGTAACATCTCCTACAAGTGACTGTGCAACTATTCTTCTGTCAGTAAAAAATCTTCCAACCTGAAAACGGCAAAGGATATTTTTATATTTCCGACAAGAATTTGAGAGTGAATGAATCTGGCACTTTGATAAAGCTTATGAAGTTCCGGTTCTCTAACAGGATCTGGAAGGTCAGTTCGAATAACCTTTAACTTTACGAGTTGCAACATTTACTTCATTATATAAATTTAGCTGTTGCATTATACAATGTGCGAAAAATGTGTAATCTGCGTTTTTAGAAAACCGTTGTGTATAATTAAGTAAACGCTGGTTAAAATATCTGGTGGGAGATAACTGGTCAGGTCAGGCTACTTATCCATATTTTCCAGTAGGAAACAAGTAAAGAAATGCTTGCTCTTCACATAATTCATCTGTAAAATAAGATTGGGGACATTTTCCTTCTCCTGGCGCTATGTCTAATACTCCTTGATCTGGATTAAATAAATTTGGAATTAAACAAGTTTCATAACTGTTAGAACAGTCAGAGCTAAGAGGATTTTCTATTTCTAACTGATTTTCTTCCTCTTCTTCCACCGTTATAGGAAAACTATCATGCGACTTTGACTTGACAATAGGGATTATATTTTACGTGGCTAGCCTCCGTCTATTGTTTCCAGGAGGGACCACGCACGAAGTCCTGGTTAGCATTTAAAGCACCCATTTGTGCTACGAATTTCATTGCTCGGCTCTAAGAGTCAGAGATGCGACTCACGTAACCAGACAACTCCACTAGGAACATTGACCTAAGTAGGATTTTAACTTCGTTCCTATCACTTTTGGACCCAATTCCCTGGACGTTTTACCTTTGTAAAGCAAATTGCATAGAGTGCACAGCACGAACACTGTCTTCCTGCTGTATCACCAAACATTGCATGACCTTGGAGAAAAAGTGCCCTGAAGTACTTTCAAGAAACTAGACATTATTTTGTTTCCTTTTATAAAGTTCTTAAAATTAAAACTTCAACTAACCATGACTAGTCTGTAGCCTCAGAAACAATTCAAGGGCTACTCTTTATCCCTTGAGGAATATACTTTCTTAGCTCCCACTCGTCTGTAGAGCAGGAAATGATCCCTTCTCTATCTGTAGAGTCCCTTCTCTATCTGTAGAGACGAGAATGTTAATTAAATCTAGATCCCTTCTCTAGTATGTAGAGACGAGAATGTTAATTAAATGTAGACCAAGACTAGTCTGTAGCCTTGGTAAATATTATTTATTTATATGTATCTAAGAAACAACAGAAAAGCTCTTACCTTCCTCAAACCTCACTTGTGTGCGACTTCTGCAAGAAGCTTCTGGAACGCCCTGCAGCATGGAAATAACAATAAGTCTCCTTCTCGTAAGCTTTTTACCATTATTTTCTAATTTTTTATTATCTGACAAAGGAGATTTAAAACGCGGGACATCTTCCACAATTGAAATCTTCGGGTTAACCGCCTTAAAATTTCCATTTTACGTAGTAGGAATGGGACTCACGATGATTGTAAACACGGTACCAACCTGAGTTGCTACCGTGAATAATCTTTACTCTCCTTGTCAACTGGGCTTCGATAGCAAGATTCGTTATTGTTACTACACATTAAATATATGATAAATGTATAATGTTGACACAAACAATCTTCACTTCGATATCGTATTGGTATTCTTGTTTGCCTATTCGATTTTCTATCTCCTTGACTGGAATCATCATGGTTCACGCTTGAGCTTTTCCAGGTTTGTTCATCACGTTGAAAATGTAGACGTGTTCTTGGCTGGACGTTACCAGGTTGCGCTGGGACGTGAGGATTATAGTTTATGTCCAGGTACTTGAGGTCATATTCATCGTTAAGCGTTCGTCTACCCTTAACCTTCTCCTCCTACCCTGAAGCACTTTCCCATAAAAGGGTTTAATATATCCTTTTTAACGGAGTAGCTGAGTGTTCTTGTGCATATTTCAAAGCAAAACACTGTGTTGATTTACTCGAACTATTTCGAAAATATCTGGGTTCCAGGGTGTGGATAATTTGTTGGTGGGTTTCATGTTCTTTACTAGGACTTGTTGTCCAACATGGTAAGAACTGGCTGAAGCTTTGCAGGTAGTATCAGTTGAAAGTTTCCATTTTTACTTTAAATTCAGCATCTTTTAAGTCAATCTCGGTGTCATCAGACGGTTTGGTGAAAGTTGGAATGTCATTTTTGATACGACGACCAAATAATAGAGTAGCTGGTGATGCACCGGTGACAGAGTGCGGAGTTGTACGGTAAGCAAGCAGAAATGAATTGAGTTTCTTGATCCTGTTCTCCAGCTTGGTTAAATCGTTTCAAAGTATGGTTGAACCTTTCCTCCTCACTGTTTGCTTATGGCTAGTATGAGATAGAGGGTCGTTGCTTGATGTTATGTAGCTGCAAATAATCTGTGAATTCCTGACTTGTAAATTGTGGACCATTATCTTTTGCAATGGCATGTGGGTATCCGAACTGAGTGAATGCTGCATCTAGTGATGTTATAAGTTTAGAACATGTTGTTGATTTCATAACAGTCACTAGGGGATAGCGTGTACGATACGGTCCTTGGATATCCATGGCTACTGTGTGCCAAGGATCCTTAAGAATTTCCGTTCGATTGACGGGTTGATGTCTTGTTGTAGCTGGTGCTATGACGTGACATGCATGACATTGCTTGATTATGGTTTCAATATCATCATTAATGCCGGGCTACCAGACCTTTTGTCTCATCATCGCTTTAGTTTTCACTATTCCCCGATGTGAGTCGTGTGCCAAGGACAGTAGTGCCGGACGAAGAGTAATTGGTATAACAAGTTGGTGACCTTTTAACAGCTAGACATCAGTTATGGATAAGTCATGTCGACAGCCATAGTAACGTTTTAGACTGTCTCCACTGAGAAACTTTGGGGTGTAAATTAACACCCTTTCAGGTGTAAAAGAAGAATTACACCCCAAAGGTGTATTTTAACACTCCTCTGGGGTGTAAAATTTACGATATTTATATTTACACCCTAGTGGTGTAAATATACACTCTTTTGGGGTGTAAATTTAGACATAATTT
>JANTOQ010348352.1:0-12377 GCA_027564595.1 Bythotiara depressa
TTAAATACAATTTAAATCCAAAAATCGTTTTAAAGGTTTTGTAGAGTAAAGGTTAAGCTTTCCAAAAATATATGTCACCGTCATAGAGCAATTATGGGTCAACCAGGAAATTGCCCCCCAAAACCTTATTTTTTCCTCTTTCTAGAGCTCCAACTCCTTGCGATCTTAAATTTTCCCTGATATTTCTGCATAAATTGAAGCACATTTTTGATAGCAAAAGAACTGCCACGATTTTTTATTTTCCAACTAGTTTGATCAGTAATTAATTTTTTGTGTTTTACCTTACTTACCCAAATTCTTTTATCGTGAATTTAACCGTGTAACTTGGCAACCAAAGAGAATAAATAGATTCACAGGCACAGTTTTGTTCATTAAAGTCTTATCTTCTGTTATGCAGATTTTAAAAGGAAACCGACAATTTCTTAAAGAGTTGGAGCTCTTAGAGTAAAGCAGGGTAGTTGCCTTGTGAAAAATTTTTTATTACACCCTGATAATAACAATAAAAACTTTGCCTTTAAACTTAAGATTAATTAAATTATATATATGCCACATGTTTTATGCAACACACAATATCTATGACTATTGAAGACAGCTTGTAAGGATTAACGTTATTTATAACGTTTAAAGGCTTGTTAAATTTTGCATCTCAAATTAAAATGACAAACTCAAAGTAACTATTTATTTGCTTAGTACATGCCCAGAAAAAACGTTTTTTCACAGTAAAACTTTTTTATCATAATTTGTAAGCACATTTTCGTTGAAATATGAAAAAATATTTTTTCTCATTCTGATAGGGTACTCTGCTACCTTAAACGTGCATATGCCAGATGATATGTAATGTTAAGAGAAAGAACATAGTCCTTATTCTCATTTGGCACTTTATCAAGTATTTCATTTCTCTTAAATTTCCTGGCCTTATGTATTTGGTTTCTAACCAACTTATCACTATAACCTCTCTCCAGTAACCATTTTTTAAGGTTATTGCACCGTTTATCAAAAAGTACATTCTCTGAGCATATCCTATTTAGGATTGTTAACTAAAAAATAATCTAGTATCTCCTCTAACTTTGACAGATCTTAAGTGGGATTTGATTATATTAACTAATGGGCTAGCAACATCATCTGACAGTTCTTTAGAAACTCATTAAGATGGTTTATACTTTCCAAAATATAATCTTCTCTGTCCCAGCCAACTACTGCTGAACCTTTGTCATCCCCCTTATTAATTATGATAGAAGTATCATCTCTAAAGTACATACATAGCATTGTGCTCTTCTTTTGTTAGATTGGAATATTTTAAGTTAGTATCTATAGCAGAAATCTCCTTCCCTAGTCTGCTAAGGTACATTTCTATACAGTAGCAGCATCCTTTCCCTTAGGATTAAATTTAGATTTAGGTTGAAAATGATTTGGAGTACTACTTTCTTCATTATCAAAATGACACATTAATCGTAGCTTTCTGCCAAAGACTTCCAACTCCTCTTTTAAAGCAGCTTTGTTGATGCCACGAGGAATTGGTACAAATTTAAGACCTTTAGACAATAGTGTGATTTCTGCCTTAGACAATTCTCTGCCTGATAGATTTATAACATTGGACTCACAAACTTGCCACAAAAATGTTCATTAACTTTGTCCACACACATGCAAATTCTTCAAGACGTGTGAATGATCGCACCTGCAAATCAAGTTTTTATATAATTCTCTTTTATATAGTTCTTCATTTATAAAAAGTTTTTCTCAAAGTAAACAAAAATGTTCCCCCTGTAAATCATTTAAATGACTTGAATTTATAGAACAAAAGATGTTAATAAGAAAATTGTTTGAAAATTTACATGTACTATATCTAGAGCGTGCACACATGGTTTAAATGTCTAGACAATAATGTCTAGTAAATAATCTTTTCTATTACCGTATTGTCTGGTGTAAAGTCGATTCTCTGTATAAGTCGACCCCCTATTTTAGCTATATAAATTCAAGTATTTAGATATATCCTCTGTATAAGTTGGGGGCCTTTTCGGGTCTTCCTATTTTCTCTTTTATCAATACAGGGTTGACAAATACAAAGGGAAATTATTTGAAAATTACGTTCTTGGCACTTATTAAGTGCTAGTTAAGAAAGGAAATGCATTGAAAATTACATCCACGGCACTTATTTAGTGCTAGATATAAAAGAAAATGCATTGAAAATTACGTTCAAGGTACATATTTAGCACTGGTATGAAGGGAAATGATTTAAAAATTACATTTGCAGAACTTAATTAGTGCTAAATACGAAAGAAAAGCATTGAAATTATGTCGTAAAACATGCACGCTGACACGAACAATCATTAAAACATGGTTTTACTGCTATTTTACATGATAGGAAGGAAGAGTTCTTACGTTAAAAGATAGTTATACCACAAATTTACACTAATGATTAATTCTTACGTTAAAACATGGATTTACTGTGATTTTATGTGCTACGAATGAAGATTTATTACAATAAAAAACTGTTTTGCTGCTATTTTACATGGCACCATTGAATAAATCTTACGTTAAAACTTTTTTTTTGCCGCGATTTTATGTGCTATGTCTTGCTCTTTCAAGAGGTGCAATTATCATCGCACGTCTAGGCATGTTTAGATGTGCAATTGATCACACGTCTGGGAAATTATTCCTCATAAGGCCTGATAATTGATTCTTTTTTGTTTTAATATTTTTTCGTTATGTTCTTTTCTAGATGGCATAAGCTTTACTAACCATTCAGTTATGACTTCCTTTTCATTTATTTCTTCTATTTCTTTGAGACGTTTCCAAAATTGTTCCTCGATGTGGACTAGCCTTCTAGAGAGCCGACACATAAAGTTTCTAGCAATTGTGTTTCTGTTGATCTTATTGTGTCATTCCATATAACCTTAATTCGCTGTCATTGAAATCGATGAATGGTTTCTTCTCAATGTGTAAACCTGCTGGGCATATTCCATATGATTTACATGTTTCCAAAAAAGAGATATGAAAAAAATAGGAGTATGATTTTGTAGCATGCTGAAACGCAGAAATAAAGCCCTCTTGTAAATCTTTATTGTGAACCTGCATTGTATAAACTTTACTAGTATAATATATATATATGTGAAACAGAATCTCTAGTATGTGCGTTCTAAACAAATATTAAACGAATAAAAAAACAATTTTTAAAATAGACATTTCTACATTTACATGTCTTTCTCAATATGTGGTACCTTACAAAGTTCACATCATTATATATAACAAAATCACACAAGTAACTCTCCTGCTTAGTGTACATGCATGTTAGTTAAAGGAATTTATTTTCAAAATACCTAATAAAAACACGTCGGAAAAGTGTGGCAATAAAAATATTCATTACTAAGATAAAAAATGTAATATTTTCATATTACCAATATGTAATGAAATTGAGTACAAGCTTGCCTGAATTTATTAATGTTTTATTATTTATATATATTTATGATTTGCCAAACCTAAAACAAATCTCAAAACATCTATGTATGCCCATATACATATACACACTCTCTGAATATGGTAACAATGAGCCCTGAAATATGGCCATGTCAAGAATATTCATTAACAATGTAAAATAAATGCAGTTCATTACCAATGCTATCACTGGAGTGGAGCTTTGGCACAGTGGTGAGCGAGATGAACCTGCAATCCAAGGGCTGCAGCTTCGACTCCCATTCACACTGCAGTGTGAAGGATGACTTCTTCGCTAGAACCATAGGTCATATATGTTTAGATGTTTGTGTGTGCCAAAACTGATGCCTATAATGTGATATGCAAATGTGCTCCTGTGGTGCAGTGTTGTGTAATGTGTGTGGTTGTAAAGCTGAAAGTTTAGAAAATAAAAGCCATCATTTTTTGGAATGATTTATTTCAGGATTCCCATGTGCTTTATCTAAAGTAAATGGTGGCAGCATGAAATACCTGCTATAAATTTCATAATGACCTTTTTCTGTTTAAACAGAAAAAAAGTACAAGAAGTAGGTTAGAATTTTAATCCTGACTAATTAATTGGATTGGTTTTTCTATTGTTTAAATGTAGCTAAAGCTCACAAGCAGTCTTTTATTTGTTGTAACTTAAAGCAAATAATATACAATGACATTGAAGACACTGATATTTTGTGTTATTTATTAGCCATAGAAAACTGTATTATATAATAGATATATAGATAAACAAGGAATCAAACATGGTGTAATGTGATAAAAATACAGGTATAGTTTTCATGTTTGTCAATAAAAGTGGTGATTGATCATTATTAAACTTAGTACAGATTAGGAAAGAGTTATAAACTCTATAAGTCATATAAATTATGACTTTTACAAATAACTAAAATATTATATAATGAATGAAAATAAAAAACAAGATACATATTTTTTTAAAGGTGATGAAACACTGTCTCTTACTTCATGCAAACCCTTTTTCAGTTTTCAAATAGCACTTTGAAGGATCATGCTATGGTGCATAAACCAGTTTACATATAGTTCCAGAAGAGCCTTTTTAATCTGTTATTAAATGTAGTATATATTTCTAAATCATGCATTGCTCAGATTCATGCAACACAGAGTATTGGATATAAATGAACAAATATCCAGCCTACACTTCTCTTGATTGATTGGTTTGAATCATACCTTTTCAACAGAAATTACCTCACACTAGTAAACAATGTAGAGTCTGATATGTTACAAAAGATGTTTATGGTGTTCCTCAAGGTTTAGGACCCCTACTTTTTCTGCACTACATAAATGATCTGAGATCAGCAACATTAAATTGAATAGAATTGCAGAGATAATTCCTTAATTGAACCGTAACAATATTATAACCTCTTCTGTGATTAGTTAATTGGTTTAATAAATAAAAACACAATGTTAACAGATGTCTCAGTAATGGCACAATATTTTTCCATTCATGCTCTGGTTCTGACCTAGGATTGGAATCGACTAGGTTATCAGAATGTTCATGTTCTGATAAGCTGTCTGTACTTATCTCATTGGTCTGGTTGGAGTCATTGTCTTCATCTTCCTCACTTTGGTTACAATGATCCCATTCATGAAATATGTTGTCTCGAGAAGAAATTACAGGGTTTAGAGGTACTTTGTAAGATCGTGACATAAACGTATCAGTCAATATTTGTAGAAAGACATCATGTCTGGCTAACTTTGTAATTATGTAACGATCGTGTGCTCTGTTATTATTCCGTTTATCTTTGAGATACACTAGATCTCCAACACTGACATCCGTATTTTGTGCTACATTTTGAGAAGGAGCATTAGACTAGACACTTAACCTTTATGTATGCGGATATCTCTTTATTAATCAGCCAGGTTGGTATAGCTGATGGGTATTTGCTGGTTGGAATGCTGGTCTCGTTGTAACAGGATTTCTTTAGCCAACAACCCCCAGTTTCGAATTCTGCTATTTAGTGAAGCAATGGCAAGTTGTAACTGAACAGATGTTACTGGGGCACCTGTGGGGTCTTAAATAATTCAGTTTCTAATTCCTGTATAGCCTTAACAATGACAGAATTTGAATTTTTGTTCTTAACATGACTAAAGTCAAGGGTAATACCATACAGCCTGGAAACTGGTTGCTGCATCCACTCTAATAATACTATGGTCGCCACGAAGCATGGATTTGGTTATTAAATGAGCTGATCGAAGTCTGTTTGCAGCCTCATCTGAAACAATTACTCCAAATGTAAAGGATGAATGAACGTTAAGGTACTACTAAGATCTTTTGATTGTGTGAATATCTCCTTTGGAATAGCTTTAATAGAATTACATAGATCAAATTTATCAACGATATGTTGGATGATACTGTCACTCTTGATACCAAAAAAATACAGACTAAACAAAACCCTGAACTGGTGTTTAGAGGGATGTTTAAAGTAAAGGTGCAATGCGGTAATGATACCAGGTAGAAGGTCCGATGGAACAACTCTTAATGAATGTTGATGTAAAATCGCATCTTGTCGTCTCACTATTATCAGACCATGTTCGTTGACTGTCGCAACGTTCAAGTATCACTGTAGATTTTTCAAATTGCTTGCCTTACGAGATGGACGAATCCCTTGTGTTAAATGAGCATAAGCAGGACGAAGATCAGGGCAATCATGCTGATCTGACTTCCATGCTGTTTGGTTCAAAAACGGCAAATGTGCTGTACCAGAAATTACATCAGAAACTGATATTGAATTGACAACAGAGGAGGCGGTATCATGTACATATTTACATATTTGGCAGGAATTGTCCTGACATACTTGTGTGTTACATGAACTCTAGTCACAGGATGGATTGGCCACACCAGGAATATGGCAAAGAAGAACATTGTGTGAACTGAGTGTGGAAAGAAATGTTGACACAAGCAAAAGCTGAGAAGAGACCTGGCAAAGGTGTTGATAAGCCTGAACACATGGTTTTGAATCTGTTAAGACCTGTAGTGGGTGTATGGATTCTCGTGCATATGGGGAGAAATGATTCACACCAGCAGCAATGGCTAGGGCTTCCAGCTCACAGGATACCATCCAATTTGATGCTGTTTCAATTTAAAACTGTAAAATTGTGATAACAAACGTTTATCATCTCGAATTATGAAGAGTGTGGCTCCAAGTCCTTTATTCAGTGGTGAAGTATTGACAGTAAGGACCAGCTGGTCTGTCAGCTTTGGAATGGTTAAGGTCTTAGGTGACTTCAATCCAGCATGAGCTTCTTGGAAAGATGTTAGCAATTCAGGAGACCATTTGATAAGTTGGTACTCTCTAGACCTTTAGTAGAATATTCCAGTAGTTTTAAAATTCAAATTGTCATCTTTATGCAGATGATACAATTATTATACAGACTCACGAAAATGTGGATACCCTCATTTCAAATCTAGAATTAGAAATTACAAATGTTGACAGATGGTTTAAACAAAACAAAATGACCATCAACACTGAAAAGACCAAGCATGTTTTCTTTGATGACAAAACTAAACTAAAATATCTTGGCAATAAAACTGTCAGGTACATGGGTATTACTCTGGAGCGTAAGGATATAGTAAAATATTTAGGAGTTATTTTTTATGAGAATCTGCAATGGCACCACCAAATCAAAAACAATATGTATCCTTAAAACTATCCCAAATAAAGTCCAATACTCCTTGTTTGACAAAGGTCACAAAAGAGCAACTGATTATAGCTTGTTTGGCTCCTGTAGATTGAGCAAACTTGATAAAAACTGCAAGAGGTCGGAAGCTTTCTTTGGGAAGGAAAGTAATTTTACAATTCATGAATTGATTGAGAAAAACAATTCAATTCTTATTTTTAATCCTATTAGTACTGGTGGTGGTGGATTCCTTTCCTCCTGCCTAATGAACTTTTATTAATAATTCTGAAACTGCTTGAGCTTTCAAGCTGAACTTTTGTGAGTTTTCCTACAATCTTATAGGTAATACAATCACGTTGTTTAATTTAAAAAATATTTGTTTCCGTTGCCATGTTTACCAGATTATTATAACAGGTGGTAACATCAATGTTGCAAAATATATTTTTTGGAAATATTTTTTGGAATCTCCCCAGTATTAAAAAGCCACAAAAAGCCCAGTACTAATAGGGTTAAAGCACAGAGTCAACTTGTGCCAGACAGACTACATGTGCACAAAATTTAATTTGGCAACGAAATGCCACACTTATAATACAAGAGGACCTTCAAATGGTTACAAGTAAATTTGGAAAAAACATCTTTAATTTCAGAGCTGAAAAAACATGGAATAACTTGTGACAGACGAAAGAAGTTTGTTAAAATTCAAATCTTCTGTTTCAGAATATTTTGGAAAATTCTAATCCTGTTTCATGAGATTTATTTTTAATTATTATATAAATTTTTTAATAAATTACTGTTTGTACAATCAAGTCATTAGGTTTATCTTTTATTTAATTTTTGTTTTATAGTGTTTTATAATTCCCTGACTATGTCTTGTGATTTTTTCTGGACCTGGTCACTTATTATTATAATAATAATTATTGTTATTATTATTGCACTCATATTGTCCAGCTTAAGGGGGGATCCTTGGAAATCACCACACAGTTTAATAAAGACTGACCAGATTAATAAAGTCTGATATATTGAATTACTGTTTTTATTGTTCTTTTGGCTCTAATTCACGAGTTGTCTAGATACCCATGATGACTATGACAATTTGGTTTCCATCCTCAAAAAAACTTATGTTTGGACAATAATTATAGTGGTTGTGTATTTTATGGAACCAATTTTCGTATTTTTACAGATAAGTGAGTATTGCTGGGGAAAATTGTTAATTCTAATCCTGTAGAATTTTGGATTTGATAAGGAAAATATTTTCAGTAAATATACAGTACCATATAGTCCTACCAATTCATACTTCTCATTTACCTGAGCAGGCTTGCATCTGACAATTAGAAGCTAAAAAATATATTTTAGTATTATTAAAATATGGTATTTAGACCTTTATACAAAGGAGATAGATAGATGTTGATTTTCGAATATTTTTTTCCATTTTCTGAAAAGGTCATGGACCATAAAGTAAAGGACTAAAAGAATTCTTGATGATTCATGACCTTATATATACTTCATGATACTTTATCTGGAGTATCCACAACTTATTTCTTCACTAACTCTCCATTTTCGTCACCATTTGAAAGCTACAACACCCTTCTTTTGTTTAAACATCTGAAAATATTGTTCCCACATGTGCAGTCATGTAAAGTCTGTTATGTATGTTGGTGTACGTCAAATTAATATCTTACATACATGTTTTTTGTAGCGTACTTGCTATGAAACATTTGCTGTACAGAAAATGACCTTAAACAGGCTGGTTACAAAAGTTTAGCTTTCTTGGGGTTGGTTTTGTGAAGTAGAAAAAGAATGTGCTTAAAACTTTGGAACCTGGTTTCTATTACAAAAAGCTGTCAAGTCTTCTTTTTGAACACAGATTTTATTAGCGTACTCAGTAAATATAACAAACCTTTTGTTCAGCAATTTAATAATGGCAACAAAGATGCGTATATTCACAGATATAACACAAGTACGTTGTGCTGTGTGTGGCAAAGTCATTGCACTTGGTGTACGTACAACATAATTCCCATTTGTGTGTACATTAGTGTGCATGCTACAAAAATCACTTGTACAAAGGTGCAAATAAACTCACATTTTGCGTACTGACGTACGTATGCACGTACAACATTATTTTGCACCCTGAATGTGTGTCACAAGATTTAGTTGCCATATGGCAACTAGGGTACAAAAAGTGTTAAATATATATATTTGGTAACACATTTTTATGTGTATGGAAAGTTACAGAGCAGACTTCATATTTCTTTAATACGGTATTGTGTGTATATAAAATTGCTTGGAAGGACGTTATGTGGAGATACTCTTTTAATTGATTTAGCAGCAATAACGTTAATTTTACCCCACAATGACATTACCCAATTTCAGTTAGGACTCATTCCCTTCAAGTTCTGAATAAGCCTTTCAAAAGAATTACAAAAATTATATATACTGTTCTGCTTAGGTTTCAGTAGAATGAAAGTTAGTAGTTCTCAAAGCAGTAATAAGAGTTGATGTGGATGTCATTGTGTGGTAGAATAGTGTTGTTACTGATTTTAAGTGGCACCTATTATTTATTATGTTAAATTGTATATTTTAGGGCAATTTCATGGAAGTGAAGAAAATGCATAGTAAGAATTATTATATCCTTACTCTAGTGTTGTCCAGTAAATTAGTACAAACATACAGGACTATTCTTTTGGCATCTTCAATATTCGAAACTAATTTTTTGATTTTTTTTTGCCCAAATTGCATGGAAGTACTGATGATATGTGAAACCTTTGAAACTGCTCAAAGGAATTATCCTGTATTTTACATTTATTGTGCTATTATCATACTAATATTTACTTAGAAAGTATACATTTATATGTCCATACATATATATAAAACATAGAAATATACAGAGACAAAGTGGCACAAAACAGTTAGATAGGTAGTGATCCTGCATACACTGATGTGATATCAACAGGTACCATTACCTGTCAACAGGACCGCTACCTGTGACATTAATAGAAAGAAAAAAGTAACAATTGTAATAACTCAGTGATAAATTAAATCATTATAAATTTTGTTTCTATACAGGCTCTATTCTAGGACGAAAGAACATCCTGTTATTGACGCTACTGTGCAATAATGTTTCCAACAAAAAAAGGGAAAACTTATTTCAAAGAGAAAAGTTATTTAAACAGCTTTAAATAGGCATTCCTTATCAAACCTGTGCCCTGAAACAAGTAATAATTGCCCTTAACAACTGTGTAAATGTCCTTTACAGATTTAAGAAATAAAATATAGTTTCTTTTGACGTTGACCGATTTTCTCTTGCCCATCACATTTTCACGTTGTTGTTTGTAAGTCACTATTGCTGATGCTGTTGCAGTCTACCATCATGATTTACTGCTGTCCTAATTTTATAAGTGAACTCCATCATTGAGATTCTTTAGACATTTTACACTTTTTAAATTCCATTAATAATTTTTAAGGAGTGCAAGTTTTATTGTTTGAACAAAAAAATGAAATTCCTTTTTTAATTTCCACAAGTCTGAAAACTACACATGTCAACATGCCAAATCGATAACGTTTATACAAAGGAACGAGAGGATAAGAATAAAAATGCAGCTTAAAAGGATGCCATTCACTTGCTGCTATTTCTGAAAGGCTAGATTTATTTATTTTATTCTCATTCATCTGCATTATTACGGTCGCCCCATATAAATCTATTTACGCTTATAAAATACAATTTATTAGTAACGATCGTATTCCCTATTTTTCTTTCACTAAACTTTGCAAATCACATATATCAGAACAAAGTAGTTCCAAGAATGACATATTTTCATGATATTTCTCGGAAAATAAAAGTTAAAGTATTATGAAGAATCAACTTCATTACCAGCCTTCTTTCTGCTTGAATTATTTTGTTATCAGAGATTTCTCTACACGATTATTGGTACTACAGCTCTCTGACAAGGGTTAATAAAGATAAACAACTCTACAGTAGCTTGGAGACACACACACACATATGTGCAAATCTTCTACACGTATGATCAATCACACCCACAAACAGCCTACTTTCACATGTTAAAATTTATTTATTTTTAACAAATAATAATCCATCTTTTATATTTTACTTAATACAGTCTTTCTTTAGGCCATCCATAATTCATTCCTATAGTCAATAGAAACCAGGTATTGTATCTTTATAGTCATGTAAAAAATCAAATTTTTGCACTTAGAAGCAAAAAAAGACTCTGGAATTTCAGTTAACAGTATTATATTACGATTTCATGTAAATAAACTCGATGAATCATGGTATTATATTACAATTTCAAATAATAAAAATGAAGAAGTGCGACATTATATTATGATTACATGTAGCGAGATCAAAGAATTACAGGCTTAGTGGTACTGTTTCATCTAACAAAGATTTGGAATTCACGGAGTTAAATTATGATGTCAAGTAGCAAGACTGAATTATGATGGCCTTTAACTTCTACTATATATCACATAGTAAACTTATAACTTACAGCGTTATATTGCCATTTCTCGTATTGAGATGGAATAATTATGGCCTTATAGTACGATTTCACGTAACAAGTTGAAGAATTACAGCCTTAACTACGATTTCAATAACAAAAGATAAGAATTGTGGCATTGTTACGATTTCATGTAGTGAGAGTGAAGAATTCCGGCCTCGTGGTACTATTCAGTGCATATTCCAGCCCCTATTTGGGTGCGATAATCGCATGCAGTGCCCTATTTGAAGATGTTAAAAAGTTTAAATATACTCTCAATTACGGGGTCTGAATGAAAAATGTGCCCTTTTAATGACTTTTAGAAGTCAAAAGTGCCCTTTTTCATGTAAATCGCACTCATGTCCTTTGATGCTAGAATATGCTATTGTAAACTCCAAGCGTAGATAAATACTTCTTCAGGGTTGCACAAATCCAAATTTGTCTGCGTTGAACGAACGCTTCTGCTTAAAAGTAAGCGTGCACAGCACGGATGTCTGTTAATCTGCCTGCATTCGTGGAAATATTTATTACTATAGGCCAAGCTTAGACAAGACTAATGTTCAATTCGATGTTTTATGTGTGATACAACAAAACTGCAGCACTAACATGTACATTAATGAAAACAGTTTTATTTTTATTAATATTTAATATTAAAGTTTATTAACATTTTGAGCGGTCCAATACGGAAAATAGAGCCCTTTGATTGGTTGAAAACGCCTTAACTCCGGGCCTTTATAGAGCCATATTAACCTTCCGTGCTTAGCAACCCAATATGGTAGCTATTTATGTAAG
>JANTOQ010348463.1:0-12377 GCA_027564595.1 Bythotiara depressa
GTTTCCGCTATCAGAAACATCAAAAAGGAAAAAAGACCCTGGGAACGAGGTTGATCCGAACACACATTCAACAGGATATTACCCAAAGGGTTAACCCTATTTAGCCTGGGGGGGAGGAGTCCGCCCCCCGTCGGTTTAAAAAATATATATTTTGAACCACAGCCAAACCACAAATGGGCTGAAATTTTATGACTTTTTCTAAAATTTACTTGGAAACAAAATGATGAATAATTTTTAATATTTGGAATAATGGTTCTTCCGTTGGGATATTAGATCCTCAGCAGGTGGTAAAAACTTTTTTCTATGTCATGGTATTATATACCGTTGGAAAGATAATTTTGTTTAGAAATCAGAAATAATAGTCAAATAAGCTCATTCTATTTGATAAAACACCACCAGGCTTCATTTAAAATAATTAAAGTAGGTATCAAATTTCTTTGTGACAAATACGCGAAAAAGTGTTTTATGACATCATCAGCACAGTGATGACTTTATCAAATAATTTTTAGGCCAAAAGTTTCAAGTTTTCCCCCAAGTATTTATGTGCCAAGTTATATTGTTATTGCACGTCTATATCAAAAGTTATGGAGGGGGCGGTATCCCCCCTCCCTCCCCTAGTCCTGAACCGCCCCAAAAAGCCTAGGCTGAATAGGGTTAATCTATGATTATGCGGCAGGGAACCTCTCTTTAATGATCTACTTAATTAACATAACTGAAAGAATTAGGAGTGTTGCCTCTAACTCATGATAAGACCAGGACGACACAACGGCCCCTAGTTTAGCCAAATAACAAATATAAAGCACAGTCTGGCCACACTAGCCTGAATTAAGCATGGGATTTTGAGCGAATTATGAAAGTTAATTTAGAATAAATCGTTAGCTAGGCATCCTGACCAAATAAGCCCAACTTAGCTAGGTCTGGCATTGCCCTCGGGAAATGAACAAGGCTTATTAAAAGCCTGAGATAAGCCTTAGTTAGGCCTGAAACAAACCTTACTTTGGTCTGACACTGTAGAAGGAAGTTTCTCAGGCCCTACTTAAGCCTGACACAAACCCAAAGTTACACCTGGTACAGATTAATCCGAGTGTTTACAAAAAATCCAGTGAAGTGATATTTTGATAATTTCTTTGGGAATTGTAAATTTTTGATTTTATATTTAAGTTCAGCTCAAAAGGTTAGTACTGTACTTCTAAAACTTTTGCTCTATAGGAATGTTTATCAAGTTATTGACAATTAGAGTTTGCTATTTTAATAGCGTGTTGACCAACATCAATGAAATATTTCCTGCCTGCAGACAAAACAAATTGTTTATGAAGAAACATTTGAGAAAACTTAAAGCACGAGACAGCGGAAATAAAATTGAAGTGAAAATTAACGATTTCATTTCCTAGCTTGTGTTGATAAAGTGAAGAAAACATTAACATTTTCATTTCGTCGCTTGACGACAAAGTAAAGAAAAAATTAAGGTTTTAATTTCGTCGCCTCTATTTGACAAAATAAAGAAGAAAAATAGATTTTCATTTCGTCGCTTGTGTTTGACAAAGTGAAGAAAAAATTAGCACTTTTATTTTGCCACTTCTGTTTGACAACAAATTGAAGAAAAAATTAAAATTTTCAATTTGTCGCTTGTGTTTGACGACAAAGTAAAGAAAAAATTAACATTTTTATTTCGTCGCTTGTGTTTATAGGTGAAGAATTTTTATGGCACTATTAGGCTTCCGCACAAAAGTATATCTGCATTGGAAATAATTTTATGGCGTTTTCAAATCAGGAAAAATAAGAAGACTTTGACCATGGTAAGTATTGGAGGGGTACTTATTTTTCCAGATTACAAAACGCCATAAAATTATTCCCAGTGCAGATATGCTTTTGATACTTTTCATGCTGGCTTATTTTTCGATGAGGAATTCAAATCTGCTATCGGTTTTAATGTTACAGAAACAGAAAGAGTTATTCAAAATGGTAACCTGTTAAGCGCGATATGTATATTGAATTTGTGCGGAGATAATGAAAGATCGAGATATACAGCATCCAAGACAACGAACGTGACTGACAACAAAACAATATATTTAAGAAAATAAAAATACAAAAAAAACATTAACAACATAAATAAGTACACTCCAGGTAAATATAAATACCACGAAAATAGGACAGATCATTAGCTGTAAGACAGTGGACACAACACAACACACACACAACACACAACACAACCTCGACACCAGGGATTTTCCTTCTTTTTTATTGTCAAAAATGTCAGAAAAGGAGAAAATTGTTCTGGACTCCAGGTTGAACAAACCACAGTATTTCAAAGAGGAATGATATTACTTGCAACATTTATGATAAACAATCAGTCCAACGTTTATTTTATTCCATGGTCCTAGACGCTGTCCCTCAGACTATGTAGTGTTGGACAATAATGACCAACCTCGTACCCAGGGCCTATTTCTCTTTTTGATATCGAGGTGGGAGGGGGGGGGGGGGTGCGAATCCGCCATCAGTTATATCAAAAGGAAAAAAGACCCTGAGAACGAGGTAGAATAATGACAAAAATATCTCACAATCAGCATGACGTTAATCCTTGTGGAAGTCCTTGTTTACGTGTGGTAAACCCAAACCCGGTGCAGTAGAAATTTCAAACTGAATGGAGTTCATATTGATCTCGGGTAAACTGAATTGAATTCATATCGGTCTCGTGTAAACAGCCGCTAAGATGCCTTAACTATTTAGAGCCTGGTTGTCCCGGGAAATGAATCAAATTATTATTCTTTGCTGTTTCGTTATTTCCAGGGGGCTAATTATTGCAAATAAAAGGGAAAATTATGTACGTAAAAGCTGAAAATGCCTCCTGGTTTTTCATAAAAATATAATGGTATCCAATAAGAAGTTTACAATAGACAGGGGTATATCCATTAAAGGGCAAATTACTATTATTATTTTCTATCACATTCCATCGTACATCACCCATCACATAACATGTATTTGTCAGATATTCTTCAATGGGTGTTGCATACAGAATAACTACCAATACACAGTCAGGGTCACACACACACACCGTAAACTTAAGCTTTACGACAAATGTAATTCTTATTTCGTCCAATTATTATGAGTTTTAATTGGTAAATTGATTAATCAGCCTTGAGCTAGCACTATTTTTCATTTCCGATATGCTGAATGACGCAATCAGTTAAATCAAAGAAGGAAAAAGGTCCTGGGAACGAGGTTGTTGATTAATGTCAATATTAGGGAGAGTGGTCAGTCGTCAGTAAAAAGTAAAATAAACTCCAATTAAATTATATTTATGCACAGATAAACATCTGACCTCATGCTTATGTATTATCGCCATTCAATTACTTCCCCCTAATTTAGATGTTTTTTGGTAATGCACCTTTAGAAGAACTTCTTCAAACACATGGGGAGCCAAGTATAGTTACATGCTTGTACAAAATTTGCAATCTCTAACGGTTGAAATTTACAAATCATTACATCATCTAAACTTAGAATTCATGTGGGATTTATTTCAACAAAAATATTTCAAAACCTATAACCTGGACATATGATATTTACTTGAGCCTCCAAAATCAAAATCTTCCAATTAAGGTATAAACTCTTTTGTATATATCAGGGAAGCCTTCTTTGAAATACCATACCTGATAACATAAAATCATCACACTCACTAAACTTGTTCAATTCGAAAATTAAAACTATATATATATATATATGTATATGCATATATATGTATATGTATATGTATGTATATGTATATGTATATATATGTGTATAATATTTATTTTATTATATATTTATTTTATTTACTTTTTCCAACAGCAAACGTGATTGGAATAAAATGTCGCCTAGCGGAAAAGTGACCTTAAGATTGATTTATATTCAGCAAGATTTTCTGGGCGAAACTGGTTTTAGTTTCCCAGGTCCTTTTTTCCTTTTTTGATATAACTGATGGCTAATCTCGTCCTCTGATATCAAGAAGTATACGAGGTTGGAAAAACTCTTTTTTTTTCTATTCGTTTTTTCCAACGGTTCACCCTAAAGTTCAATAAATACTTTAAACCCCACACATACAGTGTAGTTCTTTGCACCATACAATGGCACTGTTAAACGATATAGACGTAATAAACAAAAATCTATGTACAGTGGGCCACACATCGTAAGCAAAAATAAAGTCTAGTATCTAACAAAAATAAAAAAGGACGCATTATATCCCTAATATATGCACAATTTTTTGTATTTTGGATAACACCTCTCAACAGCACTTGGATGAGTTATTGTCATTATTTCTAAAGGTTGTGAACAAAGAATATTCCCATATGGTTGTTTTAAAGGGGCAACCCTTTTCTGGAGGATGGTCTAACGGTTCTTAGGAGCTCCACACCAACATGAGCAACAGAAGGCGAGAAAGTAAGTTATATACGTGATCAGAATAACTGCGAAAGCAAACTTAAAAGTTGCTTCATCGCAGTAATTAAATGGATTCCCCACACTGCTGTAACTTGGTTCGTATATTTGAAATAGCCATACATTTCCCAAAATGAACCAGACGAAGGAGAACAAACTTAAAATAATGGAAATGATTCCACTGAAACAGATCAAACACAACCCAACGCACACTCCGTCGCATCCTTGAGCGAATTCTTCCCCAATGCAGAAACAACAAAGAGATAAAAATGGTAGCATACACAATGCTGCTACGCCAGTTACTATCAACCAAATAGGGATTAATGGTTCTGCTGGACATAAATCTTTATTCTTGGCACCTATAAAGTAACTAAACATGATGAACTGGAACTGGAAAATAAAAACGTGGTAACTAGAAATTGAACACATTATATTAATAAGAATGAAAAACGAAGAATGAAACAACACTAAACTTTACATCGACAATGAGTGGCATGGCTTTGGAAGTTGACCATATAAGGTAATATATTATAAATGGCATGCTCTGAGATTTTACTTAAATCCGCAAAAGTCTCAGATATTTTGTGCACGATTGAAGATTCCCGTGTAAAACTTGCAATCTCTTTTTCCACGTACTTTATGAACAACGGCTACATTATTTATATAAATAGTGTGACGTCGCTCAAAAATTTCATTTACTTTTTCCAGGATCGGTTTCTCGGTCGAAAGTTGTATTTATGTTCAAGATTATAAATTCGTACCATTTTCTAGAAATAACTACAGCTGTTTTAAGGTTTAACTTTTTTACATTTCATGGAAACGAGGCTTACGGTGATTATAGAATTATTTAGAGAGCTTTGACTGAGTGTATACAATACCCAAAACAACCTTTCTACTTATCGTAGATAATTGACATTTTCAACAAAGACGTGTTTTTAGATCATATTTGTACCATCTCATAAAAAAAATTTTAATTATTTTTTAATTTCGGGAAAAGTTTATTATAAAGTAAAATAAAAATGCTTCCTTTTGTTTTTCAATAATATCAAAACAAATAACTTACCCATGATTATCATTGCAAGAGACAATCCAACATAACATATTAATATAATTACACCAAGTGCTACAAAATAAATAAAAATATTCATTTCATTTAATTAAACTTAATTTCATTTTAATAGCCTTTCCCGAATTTAATGAAAATTTGTGTGAAGTTTATTTTTTTATATAAAAAACGGACTTCAGGTTCATATACCTCGGCAAAATATTTGCTTATGTTGAACATTTTAATGGCATATACCAAACAGAAGGGTTGTTTACGCTACACTACTTATCGGACAAATTATTCTTATTTTCAAACTTTCCATGTCCCACCTCGTATTCATGTGTAAAAATTAAATCTTTTCTTGCATGAACGCGAGTCACGTGCGAAATTAAGAAGACTTTGATTGTTGAAGTAGCGTAGCAAAAACAACTCTTTCTGTTTGATGTATCGCATTGAAATTTTCAGCATAGGTATATTTTTCGACGAGGAATCTGCATCTGAAATCTAATTTTTATAAAAAGAAACTTCAAACAAATTTTCATGAAATTCTGGAATGGTTTATTAATAAACAAATAAACAAAATATGAAAAATAAATAATAAAGAACCTAAATCGTGATTCTAATAAAAATAAATAACGCAATCATACAATCATACAATAATAAAAATAAGTAACACAATATCACAACAATAATAATACGCGGTCTACTTACAAGCAGCTCCTGTTTTACCGAGAGTTCCAACCCAATTGTTTTTAAATCCACATATATATTCCTCAAATTTCCCTTCAAAACCAAAAGAAAACGTTAATTACTATAATGAGGGAAAACACAATTTGGAGGAAATAAATAAATAAATACTAAACGATGAAAAAATTTACGGAAAGTTATGAAATAGCGTGTTCTGCTATGGCGGAGATAATATATTAAACAATACGTGCCACAATTACACAATTGTCCTTGATTGTAGAATAGAAAGTGGGAATATTTTTTTGAGGAATATTTTTTTCCTTCTCATTTTTCCTGGGACAAATTAATTTCATTTAAAGACTGGACGTACCTCCTGTTTATTGTAAAATGTATATTAGAAACCTTCATAATTTTATGAAAACCAGGGGGGGGCTTACCATTTTATTGTTCCTTTTATTTCCATAAAAACACAAAACAACAAAGAAATTAGTAATGATTTACTTCATTTCTGGGGGAAGAAGTAGGCATCGGGTATTTATACATTTTTTGCCTTCATTCCCCGGAATTCATTCAAACCATATGTAATCTCTTTGCTATTTTTCGTTTTCCAGGGGGTTAATTAGAGAAAGATTTACGCTACATAGAGGATTGTTGCTTTGTAAGTATTGGATTCATTCTATGAACACTAGCTACGGGTAAACATGATGGATAATTGAGAAAAGCAGACATCATATTGAGTTGAGCGACTTCTTTTGTGTATTTGATGTAGTTTAGTTTGGAGCAACGGCTTCCTAGAAAAACAACCAGCTTATATTTATCCCTTTAATGTCTTTTTTCAGGGGGTTAATTATTGGAAATATAATGTAAAATAAATTTGGTAAAAGCAGATAAGACCCCCCTTGTTCCTAATAAAATTTTAAAGGTTTCCGATGTGAAATTTAATATAACCAGGAGGTAAGCTGGTACATTAAAGGACTAAAGAATGAATATACTAGAAATAATAGAACTAAAAAAACTTACATTTAACCACCGGAGGAGGAGAATCTGGCGGCGAACAGTGATTGTCGCCTGAAAATTCATCATCCTAAAAATAATAAAAATTGAAATTTTCAAAAAGATAATTTCAGAGTGCAAAGGATGACAAAATAAACACAATCCGTGGGTGATAATAACCCCACGCTAATAATACGCTGATAATCGCGGCAGACTTGTTAATGACAGGAGAGCTACAATTGGATCGTCTCATAGGCCTTATTGATTGCTTATGGTACACGCAATAAGATTTATTCTTTTTGGGGGCTAAACAAAGAAACAGTATCCAAATGTTAAAAGAATGCAGTTTTTTTTTAAGCCATTCATATCTACTGTATATTGGATCGCCTAACCTATAGTCTAGGTAATCAAAAACAGGATCACCTCAACAGCTTCTAGGAGAGCGTGAGCTACCACTCTCTGTGACGTGGCGGTCAGCAGTTTATTATTTTACCTAACCAGGTATTTCTCTTTAAGAAATTAAAGGAAGAAATATTAAATGTCAATTATAGATCCGCTGAAACTCCATAAGAACAGCTACCATGGCAACATGTTAACACAAGACTACAAATATTTCTGTGTAGAAGCTTCGTATCAAGAACATTTTTCAGTCTAGAGATATAAAGAAGACCAAAAATCCGTCGTTGACGGAATTTTCAGACACATTTTCACCGTCACAAACTGATATACACGAGAGATAGTTACCACCGCTTAATTGGGTAACTGAACAATAACCAGCCCATGAAGTACGAGAGTTAACTTGAAGTAAGTGTTTAAATTAAGTACTTACCGTAATAGGGGAAGGGTGATAACGGGTTTTGGACATGCCGATGAAGTTACATTAAATCTAAATCTAGAAAGAAAAAATTAGGAAGAATAAACGCTCGATTTCAGGTTTCATTTGTGCAAGCGTCATCATGACGTAAGCATAATCAATTACTTGTTTTGTTGTGCGTGTTGGCACCGTATACTACGTTAAGAACACGCTCTTAATTTCAGATTTTCTTAGTTTCATTTAGTTCATTTGATAAGAAGCCGATAAAAAACGAGAGGCGACATTAAAAATAGCTACGATTTTACACAACTTGAAATAGACCTCAAATTCGAGAATGTTGGACAAAATTTGAGGATCTTCTCTGAGGAAAATCACAGATCTTTTGAATCGACAATCATTAATACTTTATTGTCTGGTGTCCCCCGATATTATTCAAATCTATACGTAACTCTTTGTTGTTTCGCTTTTTCCAGGGGGTTTCTTATTGAAAATAAAAGGGAAAATAAAATTGTAAAATAAGTTGATAAGTCCCCCCTGATCTTTCATAAAATTATAATGGTTTCTATTTGGAAATTTACAATAGGCAGGAGGTGTATCCAGGTATTTTGAGATTAACGAAATATTTGAGATATACGCGGTTTTAGGTAAACGAGGGTAGGATGTTGATGGGATAATGCATGTTTGTGAATTTTCCTGAGAGACATCGGAAAGTGTCAGTAATTTCACCTACTTGATTGTTTATGATATCTTAAAGTACCTAAAGTGTCACATTCTGAGGCAAGTGAGACAACCCTCATCCATCCATAGTTTAGTATCTTGTTTACGTTGCGCTTGTTGTAATAGCACAGTCTCGTCAATTGCGGGACGATGCGAGGTTGCCTGGGAAAGGCCTCAGCCCACTCTTAACCCTAACAGGTACATGTTATGATTATGGTTCTAGGTTTCACTGGGAGAATAGAAAATGTTTTTGTTAATATTTTTTTATAAAGTTAAAGATTTTACCCTGTAAAGTTTTCCAATAATACTTACTGACGTTCTTTTAACTAAGATGAAATATTAGCGATGCAATCGCGAGATTCTTCTTCGACAGATGAATTAAAATTCTTCTTCGACAGATGAATTAAAAATAAAGGATTTGTTAAGGTACTAAGCATTGGGAAGTTGTTGTTTTTTGTAAGGAAAGGCGTCATGTTACTACGCTTCATTTACGTATCAGTTGTGGTTTGTTTTCAAACGCACAAACATTCAACGAATAGTGTCTTACCATATACAAAAAATATTTCAACTATTCCAATTCTTTACGCTTGAATAAATTCCTTTCTTCTTTTCCATTTTTGTTTGTTTGCTTTTCTGGCCTATGCCTAATTCTGAAGATATTACAAAAAACAATACAATTCGTTTCCTTTCAGTACAATCACAGTTGTATAATACAAAATAGGAGTTACCTTTATAAGGCCTTCCCTTTGCCTTATCTCTCTGTGCCCAATATGCGTGTCACGGGCTATTATATTATGTTATGTTATATTATAATATAATATATTGTATTATTTTGTATTATATTATATTAATAGTATTTTTGTACCCGTACAGACCAATGGCTATGCCAGCGATGTAACAACTTACTCGTGGGAATTTCACATAAATAACTTCAGCCTCTTTTCCACGTAATTCATAAAATGTGATAAAAGAATCCACGGAGAAAAGTTGTTAAAATGATGCTACTTTTATATCTTATCTGGTTAAATTGTTTGTTTGCATTGCGATTGGTTAAAAGTGATAAATCGTTGTCTATATTTTGTACGGATATAAATGGAATAGCCGCTCTTATAAATAAATAAATATGAATAAATAAATAAATAAATAAATAAATAATTAAAGCCACTGAGATTTCTCAAACAGCAATCACGTTGTTTCTTCTAGCTACCAAAACATGGGTCATTACGCAAGGATAACCCGCTTTCAAGAAGATCTAACCTAAAAGAAAAATGACAAAATTTTGTGTTATTCTAGTTTCGTGTTAAAAGTGTGTTTAGTACTTACTTTGTTCTAACCAATTCCCAATTCGAATGCTATAACGTAATAGTTCAGAATCCTGAAATAAGCGTGAAGAGCAAATTACAGACTTTTTGCCACATTTTTAGGAAAAAGTTTAACATGTTGGTAATTTTCTTGGAAATAATTATAAGCTAATAAATAATTGATCAGTTTGTCCAACATGGGGGCGGTTGGACCTCCGTACCCTTAATATCCGTCCAAAGTACACTTTGTTTCTGATGACAGAATTTAAGCAGTCAATTAAGAAAGTTAGTCAGGTATGTGGTACATGGTGGTGTTACCACGTAAATAAACATTTATTTGGTATATTTTACAAATTTTCGTAATTGCATGTTTTTTTTTTGTCATTTAGAGTAAGTTGAATCCGAACATTAATTTGGAATTTTATATTTTAAACTAAAGACACTTCAAATAGTTTAAAATTGGCTCCCCATCAAAACTGTAGTAACGCTTTTTGTCCCAAAACTAGGATTATTTCAATTTATGAACACATTAAATTCAAGGACATTTATTTTTTCAAGGTCTTATATATATTACATATACAGTCGAATCTCTCTCTAAGACGGACATACTATAAAGCGGACAGCTCGTTAAGACGGACAGAAAGTCTAGTAACGGACTGTTTTCTTAATAAACTCTCATAAGTAAGACACTCTCTTTAAGGCGGACAGTTATAAAGCAGACACTCGTTAAGACGGACGGTATTTTTATGCACCAAATGAAATTTTCCACCCAAATGAATCTTTATAAAGCGGACAGGAGTAAAAAAATGTAAAAAATGCCATGCATTTTTACTGATTATTTACAACATACATTTGTTTGTCATGTTTTCTGTCTTACTAATTGTTTTGTTAATTAAGTTAAGTTCTTCGCCCATTCATTGTTGGATGTTTTAGTAATTTGAGAATTAATATATGTACTACAGTTAATATCTACCCGAAGAAAGCTTGTGTAATGTTGTAAAATGTGTCATTCAACTCCAGTACAAACTGCGAAGGCCTTGACGACCTCGGAAGCAAAAATATAAAGGGGTCTTAGGTTCTAGGGCCATTTATTCCAAATTTGATGAACTTCCTATAAAGCGGACACTTCGTTAAAGCAGACACTTCTTATGCACGAATGGTTTCCACTTTATAGAGATTCGACTGTATTATCTTTTAGCAGGAAACTTTATAGCAGTTATACGATTTTTATGCTCTGTGTGCTCTGAGTATTCTGAATTTTGCGTTTTTTGGTACTTATGAGTGTCGAGGACATAAAAAATTGATTCTATTTGCTCTTGGAGCAGAGCAAATAGAGCGAACATTGAGAGTACTAAGAAGTTTTTCCACTTACCAATCACAGTCAAATCTTTTTGTAAACATTTTTGCGTTTTTTTGGGGTTCAGAATTTATTCTCTTTGTTCTCGTTTTTTTCATGCTCTTTTGAATAAAACAGTTTTTGCAAATTCCGGAACAGATTCTAGCAAATAGTTTGATATATTCACCACAATTCTAGCATGTCAACATCGCTCTTAATTTATGTGATTTTTATGCAACACTCTAAAAGTTGTACGCGAAGTTAAATGTAATAAAGTCAGAGCAATGAGAGCACTCGGAGGCAGTTTCCCCCGTTTTTTGTTAAAAAAAGATTGTTCCGAGTACTTAGAGCATAAAATTCTGTAGTTTACAAATTCTACAAACAGATCTAACGCACAAACTTTGGGGACTTTGGGATAAAAATGAATGGATAAAACTGTAAATTAAGATAACATTTACGTAAAATATTGCACAAGTTTCTGTTTTTCAATGTTTAAACGAGTTTTTTTTCAAAATAATGAATTTGTAATTTTGAACAGCGCTAATTTGGGAATGGTAAAACGTGATGACGTGAAACTTTGCATGCTTTCTTTTCTCCTCCCTTGTGAATACGCTGAACCAAAGTTCTGCACAATACGGTCAGCGGCAATTGCATAATGTTATCAGGAAATATAGGATTTTATTCTAAAATAGAAAAAACCCTCTGTATGTTCATGTAAAACAACGAAAAGTTACGTAATATTTTTTAGGTTCAGCACATTCAATGTATTAATCTAAAGAAACGCAACAAGTTTCACGCTTCGAGCTTATGTTGTTCCACAGATATATTTTCCCCAAATCTATTGTTTGGAGGTATTGTGCCTGCCTTAATTATGTACATAATTAATTTTTTATCACCTTGCCTTTTTCACGTTTTAACTAATCGTGCGCACCAATTAGACATATTTCCACAAAAGAGGATACATCAAGATATTAGTTTTTTTTAATCATTATACCACCTTAAAGGGATTCCTGCATAAAAAATAAGTTGGGCTTATATGAAAGCCCTTCAAAAATGATGAAAAACCCTTTTTAT
>JANTOQ010348686.1:8234-19735 GCA_027564595.1 Bythotiara depressa
CATTTAGTACCATAGCAAAATCTTACTCAATCATGGTTATATGAATGAATAAGTACAAACCTGTTGGGTGTTAGTCTTGCTTGTGTGATGTACAAATCAGTGGTTTGAAAAACATTCAATGCTGATTGAATAACATAGTATTTCAAAAAGCGACACGTCTTATACAGTAGTGGTGAACTCATACCTGAAAGAGTAATAATTAACTTGAGGAATCTATTTTGACCTCTGTTCCCCTTTAAGTTCAAATATTATTGAATGATTTATTATAAAATACAAAAGTTGTATACAACACACACACTAACTAGTATCACATCATTTGCAGGTGTAAAAAAGTTTATTTTACAAACTAAATAAAACGTAATTATTTTGGAAGGAGAAAACTTAAATTCAGTTCTTTAATATTAAATAAAAAGTGACACTATCCTAATAAAACAGAATAAACTCTAAACATAAACAAACCTTTTTTCTCTTTCTCCCTTATATCAATACTTTCCAAAGACAACTGCAGATCTTTATACATTTGAAAGAAGAGAGATTGACAAGTGCTATGAGTAGAATAAAGAAACAATTTGCTAGGAATTTTTTTAAATATTTACAAAAGTTTCTAAAATTTGTCAAAAAGAAAGAAAGCTGAGTGGGAAAGGATTCCTAGATATTAATAATACTCACTATAAAGTACACATTAACATTAAACATTAGTACCCTTTCTCAAAATCAGATAAAATTATTTACATAATTATACTAATTATAATAATAATTATGCAAAAAAATATTTTCGAAAGGCCTCCTGTACACAATAATAGAACATTTTTCTGAGGATATTGCAATCACAAGAAATAGCAAATAAAATATGAAAAAATTTAGTTACGGCTAAAAATAGCTCAGTTTTTAAAATATCTTCTGTTATTGCCAGAAAAAGTAAACCAACATGGATTCTGTATGTGATTTCCATATAGAAAATAGATTTACCTAAATATATTTAGTCATATGAGGAAGACTTACCAGCAGGCCTTTTCTACAAGCCAGTCCAACAATGTCAAAACATGGCCAAAAGATTCTTTTTTCCAGCTGGCACTAAAATAATGCATAAATAATTGTTTTATGTTTCAAGAACAATCTTATACTAATAAAAAGTGTTGTAGGTCTCTCACTGATCATCATGTTTCAAGAACAATCATACTAATAAAAAGTGTTATAGGTCTCTCACTGATCATCAATCATCAATACAGAACTAGAAATAAACATACTGCATAGATCCTGTCTTTTCATTTGCTAATCCATACACTATGTTACTGATGACATCTGCAAGTCCATGGTCAAAAGCCACTAAAGGTAAACTTTCAACTTGATCAAACACCTACAAAATAATTGTATATCGTTATGGTTTGTGTTGCTATTGGCTGGACATTTATCATGAAAATAAATTTCATTTGACACTTTGCTTTGTTAGCTTTATTGAAAACCTTTTAAACATGAAACACAAATGTACATGCTATTGGATCTCAAAAATGCAATGAAATGATGCAACTATCTCTTCGTTTAAGTGACCTATCACAACTTATAGGGGAAGTGTTATTTTTAAATCAATGGCTATAGTATAGAGTACAAAGTAGGACTGCAGTACAACTGAATCCACTAATCAATTGAAGACAGGTAGTGATTAAAACAAATTGAAACAATTTCACTTGGAAATAAATAATCAGAAAATAAAAGATATTACAACATAATTATTATAATTAAAAGCTGTAATATATTACCCTCAAAAGAAACTGGATGAGCAACCCAAAACTTGTTGGTTTTTGAATACAACCCTCTAGTAATGTTAAGCATGGTACAATTGCCATTGGACAAATACAGTCTTCGTTCAAATCCACATTTGCCAATCTATACAAAATGAAATATATATCTGATCATACCTTCTATCTTCACACAGATTACATACGAATATCATAAGTAATCCTTCATAACCATCACATATATATTATATATATGCAAATATTTATTTCAGGAAGTGGGAGAGTAATTATTTGCATTAAAAGTAATTAAACTAAGTTGATTTAAAACACATAATACAATGAAGATTTGACTGAGATGGGAAAAGAAAAAGGGAGTAAAGATAGAAGAACATCATCAGCGTTATAAGATTTAAAAAGATCCTTCCTTACACATTTTTATGCAACACCAGTGGCTTTGATGCAAGAAGGCTGATACAAATATCAATGATCTTGACAGTGATTGAATACTGGTGAAGCTGCAAATATAAACATAACAAAATAATTATCATCAAGAAATATGAACACAACATCATCAAGAAATATGGACAAATACACTATAATGACCATATATTCTAAAAAAGTCACTAGTTGATGATTTACCCAGACTGCAGCTGCAAAAGCATGGCACTAAATCTTAATTGACTGATAAGTTGATTGGTGAGTGAGAAAGTTGAAGAGAATGTTGAAATATGTTGATAAACGTAAAAAATTGTAGAAATTAATAGAAAATAAAGAATGCTAACAAGACAATAATTATTGATTATTACTTATATTTTTATATCATATGAATTGCTGCTCATTAATTATTAAACACACTTTATTACCTGCCAGATGTTTTGTGAAGAATCAGTAGTAGTACATGATTTATTCTCTAAGTAATTTTTTTTCAACTTGAAAAGATTCAGCTGTTTGGAGTGGAGGTTTTGGTTCATCCACATGTGGTATCTCAGCTGGAGGTGCTTTAACTTGGAATGATTCCATACTGGATAAAAACTTTTATGTTTCCATCAGATTGTATGTGACGATGTTGCCGCATTCGACAAATTTTGGTGGAACTTTTAGGAGTTGTACCAAATTGTGGCATTTCAGAAAGTGGTTGTATGCCATAATAATTAATACTGGGAAAAGCCTATATGTTATTATATTATATAATATGAATTACACATTTACCTGATTGGCCAAAAGATGGCAACCCATAAATCTGTTAAAATTAGCAAGACAGTCTCTTCCTCCTCTTTGTAAATACAAAAACAAATTCTAAAAGACAATTGATGAATTAAATTAAATAAAGTTACAGAGCTTACAAATAATAAGACAAAAGAAATGCTTGCATTCTATATTTGTTATTCCAGAGTTTTAAGTGTTTCAATTTGGAAATGTTTTCTCACATCTTGATTATCAGTTAAAAATAATATTTAAATAAAAAAATGTAGAGAATTAATCAGAATTAATCAGAATTAATCTCAACACATTGAGAAAAGAAAAATAAGTGCAAACATTATCTTGTTCATTCTTCCCTGTATTTTTATACCTTATATACTTACCATAAACATTTTTAATTTGCAGCTTAGTTTAACTTGATAACTCATACAAAATAATTTAAATACAAGAAACATCTGTGATAAACTTTCACTTCCCATTGCCACAGCAAGTTAATTCACATGTAAATGAGGATAATAAAGAAAAAAATAAATGGTATTATGATGTCAAATTTCTGATAATTTGATCAAATTTTGCAAAACCGTGAGAAAATTAACTATGTTATAGCAATTGCTTGCAACTGTTGGAGAGTTCCAATAGTTCTCAGAAGGATAGCAGCATGTAACAAGGCCTGCTACAAACACAATTTCATAGGCGTGAACAGAACTTTAGTTGAAAATGACAAAAAACAACAACAGTAGATTAATTCATTTACACTGTAACATATTAATAGTAACAAATAAAATTTATATTTCTGATTAAAAATAATGAAATTAAACTTAACTGTTGCTTTTAAATTAATACTCCTAACTAATTCCTAACTAACATGGCATGTTAAACAGTTTTTGTTCCTTAGAAGATAAGACATGTATCAATTTTATTTGTTTACAATAAATTTACAATACAGATGCTCTGTTGCTATTGTTGCACAAGTCATACTTGAAAGACGCTACTTTAAATTAAAGTACTTGGTGGTGTGACTAGTCCATTCAGGTAAGTATTAATAAAATGAGATGTTATTATTGAAATACTATAATTTATTAGGGGATATCCAACCTAGCAGCTTATCTGTAAATGGTCCTTGATTTTTTAACTGTGAAATCAAATTGAGACACCTCCATCTCAGATGAACCTCCTAAACAATCACCAATAATCATTCATGAAAGAATATAATAATAAGTTACTACTAATGATTACCTCAAGAGCAATTTCTCGCAATATATCTGAACTCTGATTTACAAGTACCAATAAATGCTCAACTTTTAAAATGGTTCCAAAGACATGTGTAACCATGTTATCAGGTAGCAATGTTAGTGTAGTTTTTAACAATTCCATCAAACCTAGTCTTAGATGATACAAGACATCAGGTTGTGCAACACTTCTCTCTTCCTTAACTTTAGGTGTGAAACTCTCCACTTTCTGGTCAATGAACCCATCAACAACAAGGTACTCTTCATGACCTTCATAAGAAGATGGTAGCTCAGAATCAGAAATGATATCATAGTCTTGAGATTCAGCTGTTTGGAGTGGTGGTTTTGGTTCATCCACATGTGGTATCTCAGCTGGAGGTGTTTTAACTTGGAATGATTCCATACTGGATAAAAATTTTATGTTTCCATCAGATTGTATGCGACGATGTTGACATATTCGACGAATTTTGGGGGAACTTTTAGGGGTTGTATCAAATTGTGGCATTTCAGAAAGTGGTTGTATGCCATTTACTTGTTCCGTGTTCTGCTGTTTCTTTACTGGTGTAGAAGAAAGTGGAACAGTAATAGCAGGAAGTATTGTTACATTGTTGTCATTAGTGGCAGCATCTACCACATCTAATGACGAAGATATTTGCTCATGAATTGAACCAACAGAAGGTCGATGAATGATAACCTCTGATTTCATTATCCTACCAGATGTTAAATCTTCCTGTGATAAAATTACACTTGGTGAATTGGAACGGAACATATTTGAAGTGCTCATGTTTGATCGATACAAATCTGCTTCATTGAATGACGCAGTACGACGACTTCTTTCAATTTTCGAAATATGTAATGGAGTATCACGCAAGGTGACATTCAGATGATCAATTGTGGAAGCTACACACAGTAAACAAAAGAATGATAAAACATTTCCTTTCCATGAATTATACATGAATGGTTTAAACAATAAAAGTTGTTAAATGTTTTCTTCATTCTAAAATAACTTTTCCCATCAATTTTTTTAACTTTGTAGAGAAAACAAAATATTTTTAGTGTGAAAAGAACCTGTAAAAGAATTGCATCCTTAATTTTTTATCTAAGTGCCACACGCTTAACTGGGCGGTAATTTGGAAAGTAAAAACATTTGAAATCTATTGTTATTGCATTGAACTAAGCACCAATTTAAGCAGCTTACCGCCATCTAAGTGCTTATAGGAAACAAGCTTTAATGTTTTCCAAGAATATATTTACATTATATAAACGAAAGATTTTCTAACTTTTCTTACTTACTTGTAGGTTTTGCTATCAAGTAGAAATTTCTAGCAGAATGTAATGTCAGCGTGTCAATAGTAGGATGTGTTGCGATTAAAAAACTGCAAATGGCTTTAAGTACAGGCAAATCTACAGGCTGTCCAAGTAGATTGTTTATTACACCAATGAAAAGTTTGCACAAATCACTTGGAAGTGATAAAGATTTTTCCTGCTGCAATTCCTAAAAGAAAAAAAAGAAAATTAAAAAAATGTTGTTTCGGTAGAAGTATTATATATATATATTTATTTTCCATGTTCTACACTTCATATTTCCACTAAACATTAGTAACAAGAAAGTTGGGCGACTTTAGAGCTGGGGAATGGTGAAAGCATTGTATTAAAAATTTGCAACTGTCTTGTTCAGAAGGTCGTAAACATTGAGGCAAGTCTGCAGGACTCTTTACATCCTTTGATGTAGATTTAAATTTGCAGTTCATTTTAAAGGCTAATTTCTACAAACAGAATTCCACTCAAAAACATTTCCTTGCATTCTGATTAGTCATTGCCCTCAATTCTAGCAGAGCCAACCACAAACTAACTATACAACAAAAAATTATTTTAAGCTCATGGTGAAAAACATATTCTTCATTATTATTATTTTTTAAACATTTCTAATTGTGGCATTAACAACATGGCATAAAATTTATCAAATAGAAGTAAGCATATCAATGTAGTTGAGTAGTTAAAGATAAATGTCCTTTATAAAAATCCTTCGAGTTGTTTACCTTTAGAACAATGTCTTTATTCAAGACTTATTCAAGCTTATTATGATTTCAAATTTGATTGACATATTCAAAATTAAATAAATAAATCCTAAAACTTGATTGGTTACTATTTAGCTTATTTACCTATTCACTTATAACCTTTTGAATTGTTTGAGAACAGAACATTATGAATGTATACATGCAAGATCTGGTTTTTTCACTACTCATCTAAAAATATCGATTAGCTAGATTCAAGAACTGGGGTTCTCCAGTTAATAATCTTTGGTCAATTTAAAAAGGGAATTTTGTTCCTAGAACTGTCTATCGCCTAAAGGACAAATTGCAAAGAGTTATGTGAAATGTGAAATGAACAAAGAATTCAAGTATGGTTTGTTAGGCATTTCAAACTAGTACGATCAATAATTAGGAATTTTTTGAAATAAAGATGTTTGCTTTACTTGACATCCCATTAACAAATTTTCAACAACTCGTGCCCGCTGGAACTGAACAACATTAAACAGGAAATTTGGATGGTCTGGTCGAACAAGTGCTTCCAAAGTTTTCCAAAAGATTTCTTGTACTGCAAATGGTGTACTCATCATTAAATTCCAGTCAGTTAACATTGTCTGTAAAATGCACACATTCTTTACAATGGCTTTTGTTTTGGTGTTTACCATGTTCTGGTTATAATTACTTGATGCTGGAAGGAATATTTCTCCATCACATATTGATTCAAGAAGGGCCTAAAAGAAAGAATACATGATCAAACATCATGGATTGATACATTCTGTTATATTCAGTATGTGGCCAGGCAGCATAATTAAGGTTCTTTCTGTACATCAACACAAATGATGACTTACCCTAACCATCTGGATATCAATTTTACAAGGTGACAATTTGAGTGATCGTTTGATGAGGACATAACCTGTAATATCATTCATTTCTCGCAACAGGAATGGACAAGTATTTTGAATGAGAAATATCGCTCTCAATAAAGCTGACTGGGATTCTTCAGAAGATTCATTCGCTGCAACCTAGAAAGAATACAAAAACATAAAATAAAACTCATTCCATATGTAATTAATTTTAACCTGTGATGTATTTAATTTCACCATATCGTACAAACCGTATAAACAGTACCACAAACGTTATTACCAAGAATAACTCAGGTAAATAAGCATGAAGTATTCACAGCAACTATTGACCCATGTTATTAAATGAAATTAATATATTGCAACAAGCTACAAATCATGCAAATATGGTCTAAATTTGTTGCCATTGAAAAGCCGCTGAGCAGCTTCCTGTCACTGTGGGAAATACAATGAGCTGCTGTGAGCAGGCAGCTTGCCGTAGGGAATGAGTTAATGAAGATATATACATGGGAAATATTGGAGTTTGTCAGTCCAATAGAAACCTTAATGATAATTATTTATGTGGAGTGAAAATCAAACATCAATTATTATTAGATTAACAGCAACAATTGTAAACACAAACCATTGCATGAAGGTATAGAAGAAGAGCCATCCCTCCAGCATTATGAACAGCATCTTGTAGAGTGTCTCTTTTCATTCGATTAATTTTTCCACGTTGTACTGCTGCTATAGTGGTACCATCGTGCTGCTGTGTAAGGCCATCCGGAGTTACGTCAGTTAAATAGATGTGTTGAATTTGACCTGAATTTCTAAACTGAGGAATGAACTGTAAGAACTCTGTGTGACATCGAGGGTTGTATATCAGCATAAGGCAAGTCTAGGAAATAAAAAATCTTACATGTTAACTTATACCACTACTGAAAATGCATAAAATTTATTACTGTGCTAAAGTATTTTGATAAAATACACAATAATTCAAATGCTTTAATTTGTATATATGCCCTAATGGAAATTAAACCCTCCAGTTTTTGTTTATTATATAACAACCTGCATTTTCCCCATTATCATATTGGTTTGTACTACTGATATATGAGTTTAATCAACAAACCTGTAATTCAACTTTGATTGTTGCCAACATCTCCCCGGGACTTTGCAGCAGCTCAATAGGGAAGTCATTTGATAGGAGCTCTTCAGAAAGAATTCCCATACAAAAAGATAGTCCTTTGAATATTATACTATCCCAATGTAATGAGGAATCCATATGGCTGAAAACAAAAAAAGAATTACTGTTTTATAATCCAGTTTCAAAACAAACACAATTACTTTAATTTTGTTGGAATAAACTTTCACCAATTTGTCTGAAAATCATGAAACCTAGAAAGATTCTTTCCATGCAAGTTCCTTCCATTAAAGCAGTATGACATTTAAGATGGAATAGCTGTTTATAACAAACCTTCATTTAGATACCAGCAGGAATGTAGACATCATTACCGATGCCTTGCATGGGTACGAGTGTAAAAGCATAAGTGTATAAAAGTGTGTGTAAAAGGGTATAACTAAAATCAAACTATGAACATGTATATGTATGTAATGTTATAATGAATGTGGGTTTTCAAAATTGCAAAAAAACCCACTGAAATATGGCTGTTTTCATTAATTACACCATTCCTTAAAATGCAGCAAAAATGGAAAAGTCAAGAACAGAAATGTTTTCAAATCAATCCAAAAAGATTGTGTCCTTAATATTATTTTCCATGTCTTGTCCATGTGTTAACAAAGAAAGTTCACACAAAACATTTAGTGATAATACAAACCACAACATTAAGTTGCTCTTTACTGTTACTGTTATACAGTAGGCAAGCGCAACTTGAAAAATGATGTAGATTGATAACGATGTCAAATCAAGGATATTTCTAAATTTTAAAACAATGACAGTGTTTTTCTTATCTATTTGGGGAATATCTTAACAGGAAACAATCAAATAATAATTTTCCCTACTGAGTCTTGCAAAAATTTATTTCCTGCCTTTTCTCCATGATGAAATCAAGCTTCAATTTGGCCATATTGTCACCCGTGTATGCAGGACTAGTAATAATATTTTCCTTATACCAGACATGATATCCAATGAAAACTACAAACAGTAGAACAAACGTTCTGAATTGGGTGTTATTCTTAAGATGTGTAGAAGTTAATATTGTTTCATGATGTAGTCAAAGAAGCCACTACATTAGTTAATAACATTAAGAAAAATTTAGTTGAAAAAATGTTCTACAGATAACCCATATCACTTTATAAGCTGCACCAATGTTATAAAATGCAAAAATCAATATAAAACCCACAGCTTATATACTAGAAATTATGGTAATCAAGAATCAATGTATGGCAGTTCATGATCATAATGTTATCTTGTGAAGACCACATTACACTTGTGAATTTCCACCATTTGTTTGACATGAAATTACTATTTGCTCAAACTAAAGGGGAGCTCCATGAACCTTAAGGAAAATCCAGTCCTCAAAAGGAAAGCTGTTAAATGGGCTGCTTTATTTATGTGACAAAAGATAACAACCTCCAACTCTAATTATAGTGAACAACATATAACACCTTATTTGGAAAACATGCATCTCCTTATATGGAAGTATATATGAAATTATTTGGTTTTTTATATAAATTGTATTTTCTGATTCTCTTTTGTAGATGCATGCCTATGACCAGAGGTGGAGAGTCTGAGGAGGAGAGTTTGAGGATGAACATTGGATGCATGATAAACCTTGTAGGTTTTGAAGTATTATTTAGTGCATTCTTATGAAAAATGTACACAACTGTAGAACTGTGATAAAGCAGTAAATATGTTAAAAATACACCATCTTCAATATTTTGAAAATGGTTAATGAGTGCACCTACCTATTGAATTTTACTTCCAGTTAAAATAACATTATTGATAACAAACCTGGCTGCTTGATTGCTGAAGTATTCCTGATACTCTGTGTTAATATTGCAACTGTTTGGTCCAAGTGAATATAAATAAATGGCTTTAATCTTGTCTATAACAGGAGGTGGGCGTTTTCTATGTAGAACTGATTTACTTCGGTGTGTGAAGGACTGTTTTCCTGTATGAAGTAAGATAAAAACAATATTTCAAGTTTCTCAAATTAATATGTAGAGTAAAGGAAACCATAATTATAAGCATAGGTTGAATATTTCTTAGCTATTTCTATATCACAGTTGTATCTCCTTGTTCTGCAAATGACAAATCCACACTAGCTCAATTACAATAAATGACAACAGGTGTGTCAGTTGCATTGTGTGACTCATAGTTTACAGAAGGACAGCACAATAATTAGTCATAGCATGTACACATCAACAGTTTGTTTATTTTGTTAATGTGGCAGTATCTCATTATAGATCTTAGAGGAGTAATAGTTTTACAGTTGACTTTTGTATTGTTTTTGTTTTATTAGATAGATTAAGAGTAAATAATTATCTAGCATTTCATAACAATAGTTTCCATTCCTTCTTCTGGACACAAATGAATAAAAAACATTAAATAAAAACAGCAAATTTATTTTCTTTAATTGCAGAGACATTCCTTAATTTATATCTTTAATTACAAAAGTCTATTATTACTTAAATCTAATGAGGAACATTTTACCTTGAAAGATCATGAACATTCCAGTTTTGAGAACATGCTCGAGTCCATACGAAGACACTGGTTTTGCATGTGCAGTTTTGACACTGTGTCCTATCAATGCCATGATTTTTGTTTGCCCATGTACAGCTCCACTAGGATACTTCATCTGCACTGTTGATAACTGGCACCCATCAACAAATGTAAAAAGCTAAATTGAAACACACACATGATAAAAATGTAAACCCATGTGCAAAAATGCAAGTGACCACAAACATGTCTGTTTTCTTTTTCCTAGTTACCATACAACTTACTAAACATAATAGCACTAAAATATAACACACAAAATATACAGGACAAAACTTTTTAATATTAAGAATGACAAAATATTGATGCATGTTACCTCGGAGGTGTGTGGTTGTGATGGCAACACAAGTGTAACTACTACATGGTGCCACTTATTTGTCTGTGAATGAAAAGGTAAGGTGACTTGATCAAAAGATGTCAACTGTTCCTCATTACTGCTTCCATAACATGACGTAATCCACCTTTAATAGAAAATATACTTACATAATCATGTATCCAATGCAAGTAGTTAACATTTCAGATGCAAACACAACCTTCTAGGGCAATTTCGTATCATCGTCACTAACATAATGTTTCAGTTATGTATGTTGGTAAAATTGGAGCTAAACATTCAACTAGAAGTTTATAATATTAGAAAGCATCATTTGAAGGTTGTACTAAGGCAGGAGTTGCAGAACCCACAATATCTTGCAAGGGATCATTTACGTGGTTAAAGGTGAACATGTTTTCCA